>OY365808.1:15341425-15369221 GCA_959347315.1 Bimastos eiseni | reverse complement strand
GGATTTTTTACCATCTCACAAAAACTGCACTCACACTAATTTACAAGAGCGATTAGAAATTCACGAGGAAGCATGGCAATTCACGATTTTAATCGGCAATCGTCATTCATTTTGTCTAAAGATGTAGACAATCCATATACACGCGATGATGAAGCGGTATAGTCAGAATCATTATTATTAATTTCTTTATTTATAATATTTTTACAGCGCGTAGTATCACACCGAAATGTGAATCTGAAGCGCGGGGAAGATTCACTTAGATCTACACATCCTTGGCAAATGAGAAACAGTGAGTGCTTAGCCGCCTTTTGAAATAATAAATGAATTTAATCTACGAAGCGAGAGTAGCAGTCGATTCCATTCTTTAGGGGACAAAATGGATGGCGCGAGCGCCCGCAACTGTCCTCGATCGTGGTTCAGCTAATAGACTTATACCTGATGATTATTGGCACTGAGAATGGATGTAAGGAGTTAGTAAAGCTTGAAGATATGTATGTGTACTTGTGTTTATGCTTTTGCAGGTCAAACAAGCCAATTAAACTTCACTCTGTATTCAACAGGAAGCCAACGCAGCTAGTGGCGTACGGCTGAGGAGCGTGTTCGTAGTGGGACACGCAGCATTACGTGAGCTAATGTGCTTTGGGTACATTGCAGCCTTCGGAATTCAAGGTCTAAGAACTGACAACAAGCGAATTAGCATAATCAAGTCGAGAGATTCATGCAAACAGGCTATACATGGTTTGCATGGTATGCTATGTGCCTTGTAGCTGGATGTTCTAATCTACCTTAAGGCACGGCGTAGCGACCCCGCAAGATTTTCTCACCCATAGTTGTCTGCGAGATAGGCAACCGCAAACCACCTCCTCATCTCCAGGTGGCATAAAAACCAAAAGAAATGCCTTAGAAGGCTTAGAGCAATAAATCAAAATCAGTCACGACCCATTCTTTTTTATTTCGAGACATCAGTCATAGTCAAATAAAACAATTAGACATATACTATACATGACAAAATATATGTAAACATCCAGAATCTTAACAAACGTGGGTACAATGCTCAGCAATTGGTTATCCAACAGGGAACATGTCCGGCTGACTCTGGATTGCCTTGTACACATTGGATAGATAGAAAGCCACAAAACCAAAGAATTCATCGTCATCGATACACACAAGTAGATTGTAGATCCATTACTTGCTCCAACTGCATGATTTGTGTGTGTGTATATATGTGTGTGTGTATGTGTGTGTGTGTGTTTGTGCAATCCAAACTCTTTAAATGAATTTATAATGCCAGAACACGCATTTCAAAGAGGTTAGATAGATGCGAACTCAATGTGATGCAGCTGTCTAAGCCAATCCATTTTTAAAGGTAAGTTTATACCTCAACCAAGACTGGTTCAAACTCTGCCATCATGCCATGAATGGGATGAGTGCAAGGCCTACAAACATTTGTTTTAATACAAGTCAAGGCAAAAACTGAGCTTGAACAAGATGCTGTTTCTATGCGCTCTATATCAGTTTTGGTTCTTCTAATACATTTGCTAATTATTTCAATGGTCATCACTTCATATCAAGAGGCAGGATTATAATATTATTGCCAAAGTAATATATATATACATATATATATATATTAAACTTTGGGTATATATATATATTATATAGGCCTATATAGGCCAATATATATAATATATATATATTGCCTACCTATATCACATATATAGGCCTATATCACAACATACGACGTCTAGGTCTTAAACTGCAAACACATGTGAATCATCTGTAACAGAAGAATGTTTGATACATTGATGCAATGCTATCGCGAACTCTGGGCGGCGAGTGCGAGCTGTTGTGAGGAATTGGCCAATTGCGCTAGAGAAGTTCGTTTGTCACCATGTCGGTGTTCAAACCCGGGGTATGGTGCAAACCTTCTCGTAGGATCGGGTCTAGCATTGACCTAAAAATGACTTCTTCGTCAACCACGGTCTTCAGGTTGAAGACGACAGTCATTTCTCTAGACTCACCAATGGGTTCATTACATACTCTTGGGGTCCCATCTCCACCCGGTGCTCTATTAATTTACTATCATCATCTATCACTAGAGGCATTAATATCTGATGAAGAAGAGAATCAATGATTTTCAAATTTAATGTTATCGCTCAATCACAAATTATCAAAAAAAATTAAACAAAACGTGAACAATCATACGGTGCTCTAGTAGGGTGTTTTCCCACTAAATCCTCTAAGCAGTTTTCTAACACTAACCTTCAAACTATTGAGCGCTATCCATTCATTAAAATAAGCTACCTTTAAAATACCCTGACCAAACCAAAAAATCCTTCACCCCTCAATTCACTTACCCACTAGCTCTTCATCCCTTCCCTTCACCTCAGATACCCCAGTTCGCAATCTTGGCATCACCTTTGCTCCTCATCTCTCTTTCTCCAACCACATTTCAAAAATCTCTCGCAACTGTTTCATGCACATTCGCGACCTCCGCCGCATCCGATCCATGCTCGACTTCAACACTGCCTCCAAAATTGCCACCTTCATTGTCCATTCTAAGCTCGATTACTGCAACTTTCTTTCCCTCAAACTCGAAGCCACACAACTCAAACGTCTACAACTCATCCAAAACTCACTAGCCAGAGCCGTCACCAGAACACCCAAGCATCACCACATCATTTAAAATCCTCAAATCACTCCACTATTAAAAATCACAGAGTGCATTTTTATTTCAAAGTCCTATCACTAACACTTATCACTAGCACTTACAACTCCATGCAATACTCCTAGATCGTCCTCATCTCATCCTTACTCGACCTCCGTTACTTCTCATCTCAAGCTCTTCAACCGAGTTACATCCAACGCCGCACCACGTCTCTGGAACGATCAGCCTTCTGAATTCCGCACTTTTCCGTTCCTCTACCATCATTGCATGCCATCCAACCTCATCGGTCCCAAGCTTCCCTATCCATGACACCCGGGCTTTCCAGTCTAAACTTAAGCTTCGTCTTTTCAAGAACTCCTACCCAGACTCCTTACTTGATATTCCATCTGTCAATCCTGGACCAAAACGACACCTCCTTAATAGCTACTCTGCCTCCCTGCTGATCTTCTGGAAACCGGACTCTGACCTTCCACGAACTATCCTTTGCACAACACCTCTGATTTGATGCAGCGCTCGTGTATAAGCTGATGCCCTGCTCTTGGCTTTCGAACGTCGATTTAGACGTTTGGAGATTACGACTACGAATGTGTACTAAATCTGAAGCACAGATTTTCAGAATTCACGAACCTGCGATAATAAACTTGGTTTCACAAAGTTAAAATAATGGGAAAACCAAATATGCGCAGCTTGTGCTCACACGGAGGCCCGGATGTTTCCAGAAGCTCACAGATCACTTTGCTGAGTCACACTTGAAAATGTAGTCGATCTTTTCTGAATTTCTCGTAAATTTCAATATCAACGGTTGCTGTAGTCAATGTCCAACAAATCAACGCGACGTCCGCCAATAATTTCCGTGCTCGATCGGTCATTAAACACGATTAAAAGATGAAAAATCGAATGATAAAGTTGTCCACGTTGTCCACTGTAAAACAACCAATTTTTTTTGGCGGAAGTCACATGACCTTCCCAAGTGACGCAATGCTCTCATTTAGCGTTATAGTTTCGCTGATCGCTAAAGGCGATCGCGTAATCAGAGAGTCCTACATTGAATTTAATTAAAAAGAAATGATAATAATCATGACGAATCGATTTCGTCACAATACAACCGAGTGTGACGTAGCCCTTGTTTGATTTGCGAGATTGATAAGCTATGATTACTGTCAACAGATAGGCCTACAACTGGCATTTTTACCAACTAATAACTTTCTATTCGCGTACAAAAGTTGAAAAGCAGGCCTATAAATTCGTGTTAGACGAGCTAAACGATGATCTATTAGCCCTGAGCCAGTCAGCGACGGCCATTAGTTCAAAAATAAATGTGCCTATTTTGAGATCGACAGTGATCTACATGAAGCATCCAGCCTAGGCTAGGCCTTGGTTAAGCAGGTTTATTTAGACTAAACTACATGTATGTAGTTCTACCAAAAAATTATAAATACCTTTGGATGTAAATAGTTAAGCTCACTCACCAAATATGCACTATTTTCTGAATTTATCACGTTCCAAATGGTCGCAGTTTCTCTTTAGTGTAGCCCACGTCAGCACTCTCTGAATCAACGAGAGAAGTGAAAGCGTTTAGAAAATTCTTTGACTATACAGGCCTATAGCCGTGGTTAACCATGACTTTCTATATCCGGGCCTTCGTGGTTAACCATGACTGCTACTGCTTTGTTCGTTCTCTCTGGGTATATCCGCAACTGACGTCATTACTGTCTTGGCAGACGGACGGACACACGTGCTAGCACAAGCCAACACAGCACAGGCACGCACAGACAAAACCATAGGGCTATGATCCTTATGAGGTTGGCGGGTTTATGTGTTATGTATGAAACAAAACCTCATAATCATAGTTCTATTCCACGAATTTATCTTATTTGATTCATTTGGAGAATTTATATAGCACCCCTTCAATAATATCTACTCAGGAGCGCTCCAGACCCAACCCCGGCTAAATAGTAGTCTTAGGTTGGCATAGAACAATGTGGCGTGGCCTCTGGGCACTAGACGAATGTCGACAGTTGGAAGTTCATTTCAAGTTGGAAGGCCAGCAACTGAGAATGTTCGGCAGCATGGAAGTGCGAGTGTGTTGATATTGGGCACATTAGTATGTACTTTTATAAACCCTGATACACACTAGTCCGCGAGATCAACGTAAGGACTTCAACAGACCTGCTGTCATCTACAAGTGTTATAGGTCTAGGCTTTAATAGATTGTATTTCTACCGTGTAGTGCGGTCACCTTCAAATGAGGGTAAGCCATGGTCTGTAGCCTATAGAGTTAGACAAACACAGCAGTGATGTTATTCTGCGCTTAATCTATTGAGTCTAGTCTAAAGGAGCTTATGCCTACAACAGGATAGACGGCTTTTAGACGATAACGTAGGCCTACGCCAGAACACTGCTCTCTTCACGACATGTTACAATTAGGACTAAGACGCCATCCAATTATAAGACGTGACATATTAATAATACTGTTATTGGGCCCTGCTCTCAATTACTTGTTCATAGACTATAACTTATTTGTGAAATTTGATTTAATTTGCTTCAACAATTGTACTATGTTAAAGGCTATCACTATCACTATCGTTTTTCGTGGTTAACCATGAAAACAGTATAAAATCTGTCTTCCCGAAATCCGAGAGACAGTGCAGTGTGATTTTCTCTGTGGACACATTTTCTGACATTGTTTGATGATAATGACAGACAGGAATACTTACAAAAATAGGAATATAGCTTCAAGTTATATAAATCAATAATAAACCAAGTTATTGGTTTGGTCATTTATGGGATTGAAGCGAGATTATCAAAAACGGTTTTCATTTCATATTACTGTCTTTCAATGTTTACATTAACAATCATGAACCCTACCAATGATATGACCGTTTTCAATTGGTCGTGGTTAACCATGCCCCGCCTCTGGTCCGGATGCGACAACTCACATAGTCAAGTCAAGCCAGAATGCGAGCATTATCTGCCTCGCACGCCGTAGACTGGCTTTGGATTATCCCTTTGGCGTACTGCGGGTTGGGATTAAACAATGAGGCGGTCAGAGTTGCGGTAGGACTCCGCCTAGGACTTGTGCTTTGTACACCGCATCTGTGACGACCGTTTTCACTTCCAACCACGTTTATTAAATTTACATTTATTTAAAACATAAAATCAACGCTCTTTGTGAATCCCGACCTTCTCCTTCTACGCCCAATTTCGTTGTGTCCCACCTCTTGACGCTGCCTCCCTGCTCTCTCCTTCTTTCTCCGTCCGTCCGTCCGCAGTCCCCACACGTGACTCTCACAGCATCCATGTCAATGCGGAGTTGATCCGGGTGGACATCACGGTCTGGTCTGCAGAAGATCAATGGGAGGAGCAGCACGACACTATGCCATCAATGAAATAATTTGGAGAGCTCTCTTGCAAGCGGACATACCGAGCCCAAGAGAACCATCGGGACTGATCCGCACCAATTGCAAGAGACCAGATGGCGCCACATTCATCCCATGGGAGAGAGGCAGACACCAAGCATGGGACGCAACAGCCATTCACACATGCGCATCCTCTTATGTACACCTGACAGCATCAACAGCCGGTGGAGCAGCAGAACATGCCGCAGAACGAAAGGGCATCAAATACTCATCCCTCGCCACCACGCATGATTTTATGCCAGTGGCCATCGAATCAGAGGCGTCCAGCTAAGGGGGTCCGGAGGCAAATGCTTCCAATTTCAGCTAGGAGTGAATTATTTAGGTCTTAGGGGATTTTCCTCAAGTCTTCTACACACTTTGTAAGTTATTGTAACAATGTAATAATAAAGTAAGACTATATTTTAGACTTTCTATAGACTATATTTTAACAAATAAATTAAAAATTAATTTTATTCACAGTTTCAGACTATGGAAAAAATTAGCAGTCTAGTACTACTACAAAGAACCGGAAACTGGTTAGGCCTACATATCCTCTTTAAGTTATTTAAATTCTTGTTTTTGATTCACGTTGCCATCTGCTGTTGCAAGATTGCTAACTTCGCATCTAAAAACAGTTGTTGAATGTTTCCAGACTGAGTGTAGGATGTTTTTCTCCCTACGGACATTTGTCTCCTCCCCTTGGACAATTGCCCTCTTGTAAAGTTTGAATGCAAAGGTTATTTATCATCAATCAAGCACATTAATTATTTTAAAAAATTCCGAAATTCACAATTAGTCAATAAGATCGGCTGATACCTCCAGATCTATACGTTTCGGGACTAACATCCGTGATTTTTCTTTAATAAATGTTGGTTAGTCAATTTGGAACTCGCTGCCAACGATACTGAAAAATGTTAGTGCTCTTATAGTATTCAGTCATTTTGCGAAGGTTTATGATTTATCAGGTTATTTCTTGCAAATAAAACTGGAGGAAAACATGAGGGGTAACTGTTATAGATAAAGTAGTGAAATATTATAGAATTATTAAAAAGGAGAGTGGGGAAGAAATAAAATCTCTCATTCAAGAATAGCATAACCACCAATTTATCTGCTGCGCGACCCCTACCACGAGCAGCATAGTTAACTAGTTAAGTTTTTCATTATGCGCGTAAACATGTTTGTTGATTAATCTTTGCTCCTGCCTATCACGCTTCTTGCGAATATGGGTATACCTTAATAGCGGGACTTCATTGGTCCCTTTAGGTTCTCCCTTGTATCCATGCATTTTTTTTAAAATTCATGTTCTACTGTACATTGCCTGATGGATGCCAAAAAATTATGTTATGTTATGTTATAATAATAATATTACTAATAATTTAGTTTAATTTCAAACTGACAAATTGCGTCATGATTATAAGTAGGCCTACAGTATGAACGGATGGTTACATGTTATTTATTGAACTTCTATATCAACTATTATATTTGCCGTCAATCTAACTTCTTCCTAAGTACGAATTATAGGCCTATACACGAGACAAAGCGAGGCAATAGTCAACAAGCAATTGTATTGATTCATTAGTGTCAATTTAATCATTTATCCAGCAAATCAAAGGACAAGTTAAATTACGAATTTCTCTTTCTCTTGTTAGATGCATAAATACTGAATATAGTCAGTAACATGTATAAGGCAAAATGGTCGTTCTATCGTTCTAAGAAGTCGATATCGAATCTTTATTATGAGCTAAAGTGACACGCGTTACCATCATATGGCATCTGTTATAAAGGCCGTTCGGGGAGCTTATGGTTAAACCGGGAGGGAAAAATTATTATAGTCCGAGTCAATTGACCTAGTTCGGAGCAATTATCCGGGGGCAAATGTCCGTTTCCCTTCCAAAATAATATTAAATGATATTAAATGAAGTAAATAGAGATGCAACGGCATCAGAAAACCGTGCTCCCCATCTTAATAGTAACATTGTGAGTGTCACAATGGAGGTGGCGAACACAGTGCAAATGTGACGGTAGCTCGGTTTGAGAATATTACCACTTGAAGAACTACAATGACTAGTTACACGAACAATTAACCCCGTAAAATCATCATTTACCATGCTCGCTAATTAATGGGCCTAATAAGCATATGATAAATTAATAATGTATTATTATTACATTACAGAATAGCTCACGATATAAAGTGAGTGAGAAGGGGATCGCCTTCCTATCTCTTAAAGTTGCCAGGGTCCGGGAGGATTTGCCTCCATCACTCAGAGGGGGATTGACGCCCCTGCATCGAATCACCGGGCCTCATAAACCGTACCGGAATGGAGCTTCTACAAGAGCTGGGCCGCCGTATGACATAGGCAACGGGAGACCCACGCGATACAACTCATCTTTTCCAACGTCTATCTATTTGTACGCAACGTTTTCATGCAGTGGCATTCAGAGGCTCTTTTGTTCAGCCCGACGGAAACGAAAACCTTTAACGCACTTCTGTATTGTCATTGAACCTGAGTGCCTTTCCACAATAATAATAATAATAATAATAATAATAATAATAATAATAATAATAATAATAATAATAACAAATCCGTCGGCGTAGACTAGCCATTCCAGAACAATGCCCCCTAATTTTTTAAATCCCGAGGGATCATATGTATCTCGTTAAATAATAATAATAACAATAATAATAATAATAAGGCAACAGTGACATTCACTCCAACAGGCCTACTCACCAAAGTTATGGGGCGAGAGCACAGTTTTGCACTTTTTGAGACATCCTTATTTTTTTCCCATAGTAAAATAATAAATTGCCTGCTAGGCTTTATTGAGAACGCGAATGAATTCCCTCTCACAATTTGAATATATATATATTGATTATATATATAACATATATATAATCAAGACGCTTAATGACCCATTTATATATCCATAATTTGCAGGGCCGTCATTCGAAGTAAAAGGAGAAAGATCTGAAGTCGACAGAATCGATGGCCCAGAGAAATCGAAACTAGATCACGTCTGTTCATCTCATCACTGTATCATGCAAATTCCAGCGCATACAGAATTAAAATAATACTAAATAAATACAATTCTGAATAAAGTGATGCTTCGCTTAGTGTACCGCCTTTTAAATCATTGGGCAGTGTCATATCTCGCTGGTAGGTGTTGTGGTATGTAGAACTAGGCTACAGATAATATGCAGTAACACAAGTCATTGGTAGTCTTGGTACATGTAAAATACAACTCCTATATGAAATAGAGTGGTCCATGCCTAAGTATATAACACATGGCACCTGGGCTTTTAGAGGTGGTATAGAAATAGAGAGAAGGAGACAAAGAAAGGAGGGAAGGAAGACAGAGAGAAACAGATTCATGAAGAGTTGATAAACTTTGTGTCATTGTGAGGTCCGCCGAGAGGGGGACAGAAGGACAATTGCCCAAGGGCCAGGACCGGATCCGCAATCAACTTAGGAAATATAGAATGCTCAATTTTTTTAATTATATGATTTACTCCTTTTTAAATATAATATTACTGACACTTAACTACAATCAGTTCAAACTCCAACCATCTAAATATTACCTTACTTATGATTTCTTTGCTGTAGAACTCATCAATTTCGTCTCAAAAGAACTTGTTTCTGCTAAATTTAGCTTCGTGCGCCTTTTGGCCTAACTATAAAGTAAATATATGTAATTTCGTTTGTAACGATGGAATATAAGCACAAATCTGTAAACGAAGAGAAAAGCTAACTCATTTGGAAGGCAAAACTCGGTAGTCGCACATTATTTCAGTTTGGAATTTCAAAGAAAACAAATCGGAGTCCTTAATTACTTTTACCTTGGTTGGTTCTAAGCAATTAAGCAGACATGAACATAAGCGAATAGACGAAATGATCATAATTCCAAAATGATGACAGAATTGAATGAAATTGATGAAAATTCTGAAATTGTGGAAACTGTAGAAAGACCCGGATTTGATGTTAACACTCTGCCTTCTGAGCACATACACAAGCAAACGAAAGAAACTGTAGGCTGTTACGAAACGGTCCTCCTAAAGACATCCTGACTGTTTCCATGTGAAGGAAAGAGCTCTTCAGTTGCAGCTCCGTATTTATCCCTAGGCCAACAAGGTCCCGGCCTAGAAGCGCAAATGTTATATTTGTTTAAATGTAAAAAAGTAAATGATATCAAGCAGTAGACTAAGGAAGAATTGTTAAATCATTACGTTATGTTGTTATTAAAGTTTAAACTAGTACGCTAAGTTAATACTATTTATTTCGTTTATTCATTTTTTTAATGGAAGCAGACTGGTAGTGTTGGTTTCTCTTCCTAGGTTAATGTCTGTTAAGATTTGTAAAGTTCAAATTTGGGAAGGGCGGCACAGAAATCTTGGCTATAGGGGGAGGTAAATTATTAAATCCGTCCCTGGTTAGTTGTACGATAAAGTAAATATACGCTCACGAGAAAAGCTACGTCATGAGATCAATTTTTTTACATTTTCTGTGTAACTCAATGGTAGGCCTCTACATGTTGTTTAGAGACCCGTGACTGTTCCGTCCAGGACCCGGAATTTCTCTCGGCGGCCCTGCTCATTGTATACTTAGTTGAAACTTGATATGTCTGTTTATTGTGTACAATGAGATAAGCTTATCAGTGGCCTAAACTTTGGTTCTTTTGTCAATGGAAAAGGTAATTGCAAATTAACATAATATAGCATAATAGAGATCAATGGCTCAGAAGACGTACATGAACACGCATAAAAACAACTGCAAATCAAGCATGAACGCTTAATGACCCATTTCCATAGCTTCCTCTTATAAGCTGTGACAGTGTACTGAGACAGTACTATCATTTAAACCATTCCACAAATCTGCAACTCTTGCACTGAAGAATGTCTGCCCTAATGTTACTCGCGACTTCTTAAATAATTTATACCTGCGTCTTCGAGCTGCCTTGTTTGGTGCTAATTCAAAAAACCTCTCCCACTGTAGTGCTTTAGCTCCAATAATAATCATATACGCTTCTGTAATCAATGTTGCTAGTCAACACCTTTCAACCTTTCTTCGTAGCTCAAATATATGTAACCCCAAATAAGTTGTGTAGGCTACGTAGCTCTTTTTGACATTTTCTCATTCACCACTTTAGAAGAGACACACTATAGAGGCGCACCTAACCTCTCCCAATTATGTCACGGAACGGACAAAAGCCACAATCCCGGACAAAAGCCCAATTCTGGGTCAATAGCCCCACTCCCGTAGGCCAAGTTGGAATCATGCTGCGGTTGTCGGTTTCAAATTAAAGTAAATTACTATTATTATTATCATTGCCAAGTTGTATTGATGATGAGCCTAAATATAAAATGTGCATTCAGCCTCAACATACGGGGTGGGGAACTTGTTCTACGCATAATCGAGAGGGCTTTTGTCCAAGTGGCTTTTGTTCGTCCGAGTTCCAAGTTTGTAGTCACAAAAATAAGATGTTTTTAAAGTTACATTAGTGGTTGTTGCGTGCTTCTCTATGATTGAGCAATGAGCAGGAAGGCAGCACTGATGCATTACAGATAATCTGTTGCCAGTTGATAAGACCAGAGTTGTCTTCGGGCCAAGTCGACCTGTTGCTCGGGCCGGGTCGAGTCACGAATGTCCGTATATTAGGCGGATCGGATCGGGTCGTTCGGGATCCTGGTGGGTCGGTTTGGGTCGGGTCCCAAACCCGGACCTATTTCGACCCACCAATTTTTTCCAGAGCTTACTTATTTTCATAATGATTTTTTAATGTCTACATCTTCTTTGCATGCGTTCATTAGCAAGAGATCCTCAAGGCACCTGAGTGAAAAAAGAACAGCAGACTACACCCCAAGACATCGCAAAGCCGATTGAACCTGATATGCGCGATTGACTTCTGAGACAAATAATTGGGCACTCTTCAAGTGCTCAATTATTTGACTCAGAAGTCAATTGCGCAACTTATGCCACTCTTTCGTAATATACATGAATACAAGCCCGAGATTAAAACCTCTTGCATAAGCGAGCATCACTTTAGCGAACACCAAGGTCCACATCGGACCTTGGTGTTAATCAATTACAAATATAAATTGAAAATAGCAAGAGAATTAGCGTCAAAACTTAGGGCAACATCGAATTTGTTCCTTTTGAGTTGAGTTTCAATTGACATCGAAATCGGCTCAAGCTGCCGTATAGAATAATTTCTCATCAATTTTCGAAAAAATAAGAGATGTCAACAGATTGGTCACAAGCCTGAGAATTCGCTGAGGATGCAACGCTGGGGCATGCGGTCCGGACTTTTTCGTACCTAACAATTTCCGGATTCCTTGCATATATTTATGGAGAAAATAAGTTTAGGCTAAAATAAAAGGAATAACACGTTCTCACAAATCAATAGTGTTATCATGTATGGCTGTCTGACTGTTTTACGCTTTTGCGATATTATATTTTGTCGATAAATAATATTTTTTAAATTAGCACTAAAGGCGGGTCGGGTCATACACCAATTCCGGACCAAAGGGTCCGGTCGGGTCAGATATTTGGCTTAAACAGTTGGGCAAGGTCGGGTCCACTTTCGACGGGTTTGGTTGGGTCGGATCGTGAAAATTGTACCCATTGCAACTCTGGATTGGACTTAAGGAGATAGGGAGCTCGGTGAGTGGAAGACATGGCAGGATAGGCGATCGATCATGGGATTACAGATTTTCTTGACCATCACCTCTTAGTAATAGCCGGCGCCTATGTAACCAAATAGAAATCGTAGAAGGAAGGCTTTATCTTCGTCGCCGTTCGCACCGTTCCAGTTCGAACGTTCGATCAAATTTATTCTTAAACTCGTTTTAGAATCAAATCCTCACCCACTATTTCTATTCTTAGAGCGGGGCTTAGTGAGATATTCGATGCAACCTGCTTTCGGTGAAATATTTCAAACAATTCTCATGGCTAAGCATGCAATTACAGCCTAAGCCTATCAGCCGCTTCCAATAGCACCCGGTGGTCACAACCAAAATCCACTCAGAACTGAAAACATTGCTTTTGAGCAAATCCCATCTTGAATCCTCCCCTCCAACTCCAAACACCCCCCGCCTTAGCCGTCTGCCTGTCTTACTCTCTGGATTTTGACCCTCTACCTATCGATTCTGTTTTGCCTAAGCGCCTGTGAATAAGCTGGTTCCCGCGACTTCGCATTTCTAGGCGCTATAGAAATGCTGGGATTACGGTTACGGTTACATGTAAGCAGTAAGCAATGTCATATGATCCAATCTCACGGGACTAATTGAAGTGTGTGACGTCAGCTCTGCCTGATGTTGTGTAAATACTTTTTCGATGACCTGGACCTCTGTTGATACCGTTCATTTATTGTAGCTATAAAACTAATGTTTAGCAAGGCTTCTCTTTCGGCTCAAGGGCACATCCTGCAAATACTTTTCTAAGAACTCCAGTAATCGCATATCACGTGACTGCTTCATTTGCCTCGATTTTAACGTCGCTTCGAAGTCCTCCAGAAAAATAATGAGCCTGCGACTCAGCTGAGCTAAATATAAACCGTATTCGTTATTTTATATTAAATTAATTTATAATGCATACAGAGTTATTCAATCGCATCATGACGTCAATAGAAACACAGGTGGGCTTATGTAATATATAATTATATGCCGTTCTTTTTACATTATCCAAACTTCTTAACAGCGGCCTCCTCAGTTGTAGCCTTGAAGAGGAGCTATGTAAATTTTGTAGTGACTGAATCAATGAATTGGCAATGTATAGAATTAATTCGTTGAAAATAATTTATTTCACACCCAAAAACCATAAAAGTCATACAGTAACTGTATAAGCTTATTCTGTATTGGAACGTTGTTTCATTATTTGTAGCAATGACTTGCATAGAGCGGTAATTATTATCCGATTACCATTGAACATGCTATAATTACAATACTGTCTATAAATTCCTACGTCCAGGCAATTGCCTGCTCTATCTGTACCAACAGATCGTTGAAGCATTAAATTGGGAATGCATAGAATTTATACGCTTACGCCTACATAAGTCGAATTTACACACCCAAACAATACCAGTTACAGCATGATGTAGCAGTCCTTTCTAGGGTACAAATATACATATCCGCTGGATTATGGTGGAATGCTTTGAAATTTATGGAAGTAACCTTCATTCGTAACAAGCAATCATCAGTCGTTGTAATGTAATAAGAAAGTCTGCAGATGTCGTTAATTATCGTATTAACATAATATACAAGAAGAGATCAAACACGTTAAGTGCATCTCGTGTATACATATAAAGGCCTAACATACTCTTAAAGAGCTTGACGAGACTTCAGTTTATGTTATCGACATCGAGGAGTTGATCGGATTCTGAACCATCCACGGCATCCAGCAGCGGTTCGTCGTCTGCCGGAACAGACATGGCAGATCCTTTTCCCGCGTCCCGTCGTATCAAGATTACATATACACTGTAAAAGAAAAGGTTTACAAGGTAAGTAATTCCAGCAACATACGCAAATATGTTAATGAGTAACTGATGTGGTCCCATCGAACAGCCACTGCCGATGATTGTTTGTTTTCCGACTTTCTCTGACTGTGTCTCCACGCGTGTTGTCTGGCTCTATTCCACTGGGAATCCTGGCCCATTTATGCTCGGAGTGTAATCGGAACACATATAGGCCTACTACGTTCAGACGTAGGACAAGAAGGCGCTTTAGAAATGTAATCGTGACAACAATATTATTATATAAAATAATTTACCAAAAATTGTAGGCTAGCAATCCACAACTTATTCGTTTATTCTGTCACTTATTACAAAGATTTATATAGCACTGCTTGTGGCTACTATTCAGAAACGCTCCCGAACCAATTCCGGTTGGAAGAAACGGTTTAAGGTTGCCATAGAACGGATCTGAGCCAACCATAGGTATAAGGCATACCTGGTTATGTTCATAACATTGAAGGAAGGCGGGAAACAATTTATGTCGATTAGGCCTAGTGTCCAATCAGTCCATGCACCCTGTTTGTTGCTACAACCTCACTGACGTTATGACGCCAAAGATTCCCTTTGTGGCAAAAGTGAATGCAATTGGTCAATATGTGGCCAATCGATTAGAGCGGTCAGCCCGAAATGTTCAGTGGGCGCTCAGCGAGCGGATTCGACCCTCGTCCGGGGAGTCACTGTGTAGGGACCTTGAGCAAGTCCTTCGCGCACAATTGCTCGGCAGTGCAACTGCAATTGCGCCGTCGAGGCGTGTGTGTGCACTTCTGGAAAAAATGTTGAAAGGAGGGCGGTATCAAATTTCATAAATAAATAAATGATGTAATGCTGTATTCTCTATATTCGCTCTCTAAATAACTCTCATTATATTACATAATCGTAATCTCAAAATAAAATGTCGGTTCACAGTAAGGATTAAATGCGTTTCTCACCAGACTAAAGTGCTTCCTGCCACATAAAACACGGCCATAACAAAGAACACAAAGCCAGATGAAAGGTGCAAAGTGGCAGAATAAACGGAATTGAATATCGTTGTCCCAATAGTGCCACAAATGACCTCCACGCAGGCAATCGCTCCGAATATGGCTCCTGTGCACAATTAATGACCACTAAATAATTATGAAGAAAAATTATATTAATAATTTTAACAAAATCTTTACTTACAATATGTAGCCTATCACGATTACCATTCAATTCTATGTGAATGCTTAAAACACAATTTATTATGGATCATCTCTCGCCAAAACTTATTTATTCAATCATTAATGATCAATATCAAAATGTAAGGTAGACATACGTGTACGTTGCATTGTCTAGCACACGAAACCTCAGCTACGTTAACCCAACATATATAGTGTTGAAATAATTTATGTAAGAGAAAACCACTCTGCACATGTGCATCTCCGTGATGCACCCAATGCGGGATGCACCCAATGCGCTTTACTTAGTCAAATCTTTATATCTTCGGCTGAACGATAACTTCACTTGTCTTCTTAAGGGATGACCTACTCTTTCTTTTCCATGCAGCCTTTCTAGCCCATTAAATAATTCGGCAAAGTTGAGCACAACAAATGTTGACATTTAGTTTGCAAACTGGATGTCAAGAGCACTTATATTACCCCAACTTGTTTTATAAGAGCCGTGACGAGTCTCGACCCCATGTGACCAGTGGACCACATCAAGGAGTTCTTAGTTCTCTGTGGCATGATGCATAGCCACAACAATGACGACCGGTCTTGATTATACACTACCTACTCCAATGTAGCTCTATTGGGCGATGAAAAACTGCACATGGTACATAAACGTCTAGAAATGAAAGTGGCTTTTTGGTATAGGAGCCCTGTGAGGAGTTGTTCCCTCATATTATTAGCATCTTTCTTTTTTAGCAAATAGCACATAAATGAACAATTTTCATCTGATTAGATAACTGCGAAGTATTGAGAGGAACCTCGCTTTAAATTCTATATAGCAAGCAGGCGATGTCTGATCGTTTTACGCCGTTGCGAGTTATCCCGCGACAAAAAAGACCACCATCCACAAGATTACTGCCGTGGCGTGTGAGCAAGTGTGTCACCAGTGCACCACTGGCCCAGTACCCCTATAGATGATAAAACAAATAAAAAATCAATACCTTGTTGATCCTCGTTTACTTGACTGGACATCAGTGAGCGCAGACTAGGAATAAAAAGGATTCCAATCATTGAAATAGCGAGAGCTATAGACATAAACAAAACAGAAGCAATTCAATAAAATGATGTTGAGCATTGAAATGTTGAGAAGGCCAATTTAAGCACATCTCTGTTATGAGGACCCTCCAACCATACTGTGCTCTTCTCAAGTCGGACCACTGCAGAGTGAGAATTGTCGAGGTGCTGGAGTTCAGCCCTCCTCATCTTTCCTAGCACCCAATAAGCCGCTATTCTGGCATCCAATATGTGTTCATTTATTCCTATTATGACAGAATTGAAAATTAATTAAAATTAGTCAAGTACAAAACTGGCCAATGTGCACCGGCTGTTCCATAAATCCTTCATAATCCTTTATCATCTTCATTAAATGCGTAAATTGTTCGCCGGATCGAGACTTAAGCGTCAACCTCCAACTCTGACCTGAAATTACATGATGGACTCACTGAGAAACATCATAAGGGTTGTCTGTACGAAGGCCTTGTAGACGTTGGTACCCGTGGCTGCGAGGCCAGCCAAGATTGCGATCACGTAGTCCGGCATCCCAAAACGCTTGAACAACGGTGCGGCGATCATTGCCCCGACACCAGAGACACCTGAAGACACACCAGAGAACAGACCCATCGTGTCGACGTCCCAACAAAGAGGGCTGTTCATCATGAAGAGCGATGACACGGATGAGGCAAACGTTGGGAGGTTGGTGATGAAGAAAGCCCCCATTAGGAGGTTGAGCTTCAGTCTTCTCCAGTGCACAGATGTGGTGGTGGAAGCAGGCTTCTTGGTGAACAGGGCTACCATGGAGCGTACCTGGATCCAGAGCAAAGACAGAGTGGAGTGAAGTTTGGACTTGTTGGACGACGAAGGATACTCGGTGATAGACTCAGCTGCAGGTGGTTTCTTGTTTCGTTGACTGTCATTTTGAAGGAAAATAAAGACATAGAGTAGATTGAGAACAGCAGTGGCAACAACGAACAGCAGCGGAGCCAAGAAGCCAAATGTGGTCGTGACCTTTCCAAGTACAATGGGACATATAACTCCGGATATGAGCATGGACATCTCTATGAATGTGATTCGTATCATTCGCTTTTCCGGTGGCGTTCGGTCAGCCACGTAAGCAAAACATCCCATAAGGACGGAGAAGAAAGATCCACAGCAACCATATAGGGCGTCGCGTAAGAAGAACCAGTAGATGGAATATTTGGCACAGATGACACACACTGTAATGGAACTGCTAATCACAATACCGACAAGCGGGGGCAAGATTGCAAAACGACGTCCGAAAATATCGCTACCCGCCCCTAGAAAAATGGTGACAAAAATGGCTGGAACACCGGATATAACTGACTCATAAAGTATGAATTGCGAGCTCTTGCTCTGAACGTACTCCTGAAATTCAAAATCGGGATCGGACTTGTTCGAATGACACGGGTCAAAGGTTACATTAGTTTGATGTTGCGAAACATTTTGACCCACGAAGTCTGCAAGAGTCTCGCTCGTGATCCACTCAATGATGTACTTTTGAGATATGGTTTGGACAGGGAAAATGCCAATCATGAAGAGGATGAGAACTGGCTCTACTATAAACCATCTCCTCAGTCGAGACAAACAGTCTCCTTTCTCAGAGGCTTGTGGCGTCGGTGACTCATCGGCGTCATTTGGTAGTAAGTGTTCGGTCTCGTCATTTGAAAGGACCATCTGTAACATAAGCATGCAAGCTAATATGTAGGCCTAACTAAATTGACAAGTAATAACTTTTATTTCGTGACAGCTGTCGACGCTGTACAAGCAACATTGAATAGACTGCTGAATTTGAAAGCAGAATATCAGTATTAAACACACACAGGCGAAACAACTGTCTTAAAAGACCGCGTCTATAATTATAATTGACAGCTCGATTGAAAACTAACAGCATAACATATAACTTTAGGTGACGACCAACTAGAGCAATTATCGACAGAGAACTCCGTCAGTTTGCGCATCCTCACTTTCCAGCTGCAAATATAACCTCCCCTCCGCTTTCACTATCCTCTGATACTTTCCATTCACGACTAAAAACCGAACCCTTCAAGATGTCGTATCCAGATTCTACTCCTGCGCCACCACATGATCACCCTCATCACCGACTACCACTGTAGCACCATGCTGTCTCCTCGGCTTGACTCCCCGCATTTCGACCTGGCACCGGAAAGAAACGAGAGGATTGGCTATTGCAGACTTGATTTGGTATAGCGCCGGTGAATAAGCTGGTCTCCCTGGCGTGACTTTTGTGCACGGGCGCTGATAAATTTTGAAGATTTACATTTACATTAAATTTACATTACGATCGGTCTGAAATTGGAATCTGTACCGGCAACTAGCATTGTGTTCCCATAGGTGATAAGTGTTAATTTAGCAACCATCCATCGTTCATGGTCGTCTCAGAAGATACATCCTGGTCCACGTTCTCAAGTGCGAATTGCTCGGTGCGAAAAGCTCAGTCAATTTCCGACCTATCGCAAATGTTTCGTTCATCTAAGTGAGAATATAGTCGCCTTGCAGCCCATATAGAACCTTGAGACCGACAACCTGCTTCCTGTGATCCAGTCTGACTTTCGGAAAGGTCATTCTACCGAGACATTACATTTTCGTCTCCTTCCGATGTTAATCAACTGACCTTTATTACATGGACTAAGCTTCAATATTTTTGCTGAAAGATTTAATTCTAAGGACTTGCGCATGTTATGCCATATATAGCCGAATATTACCAATCTCAAGGGTTCTCGGGCATTACTACGGATGATCTCACACAGACTTGCCTCATAAAAATAATTACTATGTCTATTCGTATTTCGGGTTCTCTGGAGCGTATTTTCGTTCTCCTTCTATTCACGTATAGCCTATACTCAAACTGATTCCTATTTTTCGCTCTTATTATCGTTGACTGAAATTGATAATTTTACTTCTAATTTCTATTACGTTATATAACGAAAATATCACTGCCAGTGTCCTTAGAGAAATGTTTATAAAAACGAATCAATATATGTATACGTATAATCGTATATATAATAAGTGTACGATTGTATGTATATATATATATATAGGCCTATAGTCCAAACCAGAACGGAATATTATCCAAAACCTACAACTAGCACTACTTCTCATATGTCTGTAACTGTGCATTTTACCTACACTTTCTGTATACGTAACACAAATCTGAACATACTATATTAATCACACATTTGACTCTATTGATTTTCGCATCCATATTACTTAATCTTTATTTAAGACCAGTCATTATAGAGACTTGTATGTACCTGTGTTGACAATCACACGAGTCAGTTGACGTAGACTGGTAGTAACAAAAATAAGTAGCTACATAAATGAGCCAAACAGTAAGTTATATGTGTTGTGTTGTAAGTAGGCTTAGCACACGTTAATGGAATGGGGTTCCGTTTGAGGAATGGAGGCGTGTCCGCTGCCTCGAAACAATGCAAAAGCGTTTCACCAGTTGCTAAAGTCGATTATGTTTTTGTCGCGGTTGACCTAGGAACGCATCTGAGTAGATTTCTTGAAGAGGCGCTCTACAAGTTCGCGTGATGACTGACTGAGTGTGAATATAGGAACATGTTCAGACATGGCTTTACGAAGCAGACGACACAATCAGTCGATATGATTAAAGTCAATATCTAGGACATGATGCAGCCTTATGTAGAGCAATCTATTATTAGCTTGCCTAGTTTAGGCCTTATTCGATTTCATGCGATGACATCATTGAAATTCGGGTGGAAAATGAAATGAAAAATGAAAAATATGCAAAATCTTCAATAAAGGGGCAATATACGCATTATTACATTATTTACGAACGCAGGACACTCACCTTGCTCGTCAGCTGACTTTAGGCTTCGAGTCATTAATAGCGACGTAGGCCTACGCGTATGCCTACACTTAGATCATTCTGCAAATGCAAAAGAGGCAACAGAGCTCTATTCTCAAGCAATTTTCGACAGAATCACTCTACAAAGACCAACTTCCTCTAATCCTACTTTACAGCTATTTATCTGAGCCATGCACAAGGTTGACATCGTTTATTGACAGCAGATATATCATGCCATCTTCTGGGCAGTGACGACCAGCACAGTCGTGTGACCTGCTTATCGTTGATTGGCCTGCGTAGGTCATACGCAATGCTTGACAGGCTAGGACGCAGCGTTCCAGCCTGTTGAGGGCGTTGTTATGAGCGCTCGAAAATAGGCAACGAGGCCCGTCGCCTATTTGCTAGCGCTTATAATAACATGACTGTTTACTAATAACGCCCATGAAGCTACAGAGTAGTAAGGTCATTGTATTTGTTACTACTTCTGACTAGGCTAACTGAGTAAAATCTCGAGCAACCACATGACAGACCCATTAATCCATAGCCTACACATATTACGAAAAATCACTCAACAATTAACAAACCTTGATTATAGTCTGCACCTAACGTTCCTCAGTTCACCAGTACGGTCTATCTGTCGGTGCACACTTTTCTAGCCATTGGTGTGAAATGTCCGTAACCATATGTGCAAATTAAATTAATCTGAAAGCAATATACTTCAGGTAATAAATTACTAATCATCATATAAAATAAATTTAGCAAAATGTAAATCATATTATGTGAATAATACAACTGAGCAGTCAACCAGACGGAGACAGAACGCCAAAAACAGCGATTCCAACCCGAACCAACGATACCTAGATTTTTCATGAAAATTACGATTTACGCTTGTTGGTCGATCAAGGTCTGAGCCTTTCGCTGGTCATATAACTTTATGTTGACTTTGTTTGCTCAGTCGAAGGACAAATCACTGTTTATAGTTGAAAAGAGCTTTTACCGATAACGGAGCTCACGCAGCAGATCGCAGTGAGTGCAATACGTTTGTTAGTGAACATTATGGAATGAGTGTCCTCTGTATATATATATATATATATATATATATATATATATATATATATATATATATATATATATATATAGTATATATATATATATATAGCCCTATATCCAACTAATGCTTGCTCATTGTTGTCCTTTCCAGAGGAGCATATGTAATAGTTAGCGCACTATTAATATTGGGATAAAGGAAGCGACATAATGCTTGCCAGAGTCAGGTCGATGTTTCAGTGTCTTCCACATAAAGCATAAAGCATGTTGACTGTGTGTATTGCAGCTGAAGGGCTTGCTATGAATTCTATCTTGTAGATGATTCCATCTGCTCTCCATATATCTTCACTCTTTTTATCTCATGCTGGAAGCGTTGTAGTGAAAGGGTCTGCCATGGGCATCGCTTGTAAATGGAACCCTTTGGCGTACATTAGTGAGAGTATTCACATGCCTACTTTCAGGGTGACTTCATGCTAGCCCTTGGGTAAATAGTTCATCCTTGGATCTCGCCCAGGTGCTGAACTATGCATGTTTCGCCTTTGCGTTGACTGTAAAAATCTCTGAATGATTTTGACCTTCTTGAGCATTGAATAAATCTCGAGAAATGCCTACTAATGTTTCCAATAATTGAGAATTTTAGGCCTATACATTTTCTCACCTCTTCAAGAATGTATACCCTAATCCATCCGATCTTCCGCTTTCAAGGCTATTATCTTTATCAGCAACACAAATTTAATGACTGTTCTGCCTCTTCCTTGACAATCGGATTCCGAACTCCACTGGGATATCGACATCTGGACAACGTTTCAGAGATGATGCAGCGCTCGTGAATAAACTGGAGCCTTATGCTTTAGTCTAGACCTTTAGACAGGGCTCGAAATGGACCGGAACGGACCGGAGCAAAATGCAATGGTATTATCGTTCCGTTTCGTCAAATATCCTAAAACGCATTAGAACACCGTTCCTTTTCGTCGCGTGAAAATTAAAATGTCATTTCGTGGCCATTCTGCTGCTAAGCTTAATCCAAGTGGAAATTTTTTTAACTTCTGATTGCTAGGTCCATTTTCTGTCATGAATTACAATACTTATCTTGAAAAATATCAATAAAGGGCTATAATATAATGCGGTGGCAAACAACGGCACAGCTCCACACATCCCTACTCGTTGTTTATTTGCGTGTAGCGTAATATTTATTCAAGTCGATGTATTTATTATCTGACGACGTCACGTCTAAAAAAATAGAGTAAAAAAAGGATGATTGCGTATCTGTGTTCTCATTTTCAAGAGAACATGATCAGATTCAGAAATAAAATATGTCCGTCGAGTTTAACAAACAGTTTTAAGCGATAGCACTGAAAATTAGAGAGTTAAAAGTTCAGGCATGGCCGAAAGGCCAGTGCTCAACTCAAGTACACTATGTTATTATAGTGAGTTGGTGAAGAACTTCAAGGACTTCAAGACATCAAAACGTTAAGTGTAAATCAAACCGACATCCTGAATGTTTTCAATGTTCCGTTTACCTTCTCTTGTTAACTCAATTCGTGAATATTGTTTAAAGCAAATACATGTAAAACTATATAACAACGATTGTGTTTCTGATCAAAGACCTACTACTTCAGGATAGTTTGAAATAGACGTACATGTACAATACGATACCATTTAACCACAGAGTCAAATACAAAAACAAAATAGGCCTACTTGTCGTAATATTTTGAAAATCCGTACCATATTTTGAATAAGAACGTTTTTAAACTTCATGAATGCATGATAATCAAATCGTATCGCCTACCTAATGCAGAGACTACGTATAGGCGTAAGTCTTATAGTACACTTGTGGACAACATTTGTAATAATAATTCATGACTGCAATTTCCAATTTCAGTCCTACAGTTAATGAGCAGCAATTAAGTAAATAATAGCTGTGGAATTTGAGGCCATAATTGCGCCTCTGAAATAGCAATGTTGAAAATTCGGCAACACAACAATATTGTTGAGCTCAAGACTACATTTCTCCATGAAGCTTTACCTGGCGTGTGTTAGGGGCCGTTCACATATTATATAGCGCATAAAATCTCGTTTTTTGACACCAAGAAGATTGATTGAGTTAACTTTCGGTACTG
Source organism: Bimastos eiseni (assembly GCA_959347315.1). Taxonomy (NCBI): domain Eukaryota; kingdom Metazoa; phylum Annelida; class Clitellata; order Crassiclitellata; family Lumbricidae; genus Bimastos; species Bimastos eiseni. The sequence continues at coordinate 15,345,453 of OY365808.1, read as the reverse complement.
GTGTGTTGTTTATTAACAGAGGAATTTCAGTTAGGGGTAATTTCTTACGGTGAGAGCTAAATAGTATGTAGTTTGTCTTTTTAATGTTTAAAGATAGTTTGTTGGCTGCAAACCAATCATTTATATTTACAAGCTCATGGTTTAGCTGCTGGACCACTTTTTCATAGGACTTATTACATGCAAATAGGTTTATATCATCTGCGAACAACTAGAAATGGAGTGCAGACGAAGCATTTGGAAGGTTTATGTCATATTTATAGCCATACGGTTCTCGTTTATGTCTGCTTGTATGACCAATTATGCGTCTTGTGTTTGAACAAATGGATATGATCTTGCAAATTATTATTACTTGCAATGCCATCGAACTTACGATCGAATTATAGTTTCATCAGATGTAATTCAGATCCTAAAGGCAGTGCGATTCTATCACTATAATGAATGACGTGTTGCATTTAGAAATAGCCTTCTGTAAAGCCTTCAAATATAGGCCTACTCGTGCAGGAGCGTCAATCCCCTCTGAGTGATGGAGACAAATCCCACGGTCCCAAGGGTATAGAAGACAAAATATTCCCCCCTAAGATAAAAAATCCTCCATACATGAAATTGTAGGCATTTACCTCCGGATATCCCCTATCTGGACGCCCCTGTACTCATGAATAAACGATCAGTAAGACAAAATAGTATGCAGCTATAGCAAACGCCTGAAACTGTAAGATTACCTAAATTCATAATTTATTTAATTAGAGCAATTTGATAGACAAAGCGGAGGCGTACATGATGCTGCAATGTATGATGTGCACACAAAATGCTATTCATTTGCATAATAATTATTGTTTCTCTATATTTTACAACAACCACGAAGTTTAAACATTGATGCATCCGGCTTTATCTGCTCCGGGTTTAAAATTAATGTGATTTGCGTAGGTTGTACAATACAATGATCGCCGTCTCATCTGATCAAATTTTCATTGTTGAATACGTCATGTCGTCGTCGTCTCATGCAGGTGCTTTTAGTAGCTTTGTCGGATACGGTCGACATATGCTGAAATCTGACAGTCTGTTACTCAGCGACTGGTAGCATATGCTGCTGACCTGTGTTTTCAGACAACATTTACCGAGGATACATTGCAGGAATTCAACAAAACAGGCTGACGTCATAATTATGGTGACGGCAGATGTGACTGAGTTCGTAATCGTAATCGTAATCCACGAGTTCCACGCAACTCAGTGTGTGAAGACAAAGACGATGTCGACACTTATGACCTTTAATAAAGAACAATACAGGTTCTTGATATACTAAGGTTAGTGACCATTTAAAGTGGCATGTAAACGATGTGTCAATTTTTTGATTAATTAACAGTTACAATACATTAGGCCTACAAACAACGTGTTTCACACGCGGTGACCTCGATGCCTATGCTGTTTGATTACATTACTCTGAAATTTGAAAAACCTGTCATATGTAATCAAACTGACAATGGAATAAATATTTCTTCATTCTGTTTAGCGTAATCTACAAATTTACAAATATCATCTTGACCTGCCAGGTTTTCACTTTGCTGCCGAGCATGCTGACTATAATCGGCCTATTCCATGCAATCGTAAATGTGCAGGTCCCTTGAAATACCGTTGAGTGCAAAATCGTGCGGTTCGGAAATTGACTTTTGGAGTAGGTAATTATTATGCCTACCTAATACTCAAACAGTTTCTAGCGATTCGAGCTAACGTTTAAGTACCATTACGACTACGCAATTCATCTAAATTACAATGAATTAATTGAGTGGGCAATATATATATGTATAAATGTGCTTTGTCCGACATTAGGTAGACCATTGTAGTCTATATTCGGCAGTGCTCCTGTTCAGCTAATGGTATTTATTTCAACTTTTTATTCGTTCTTTTAAAGGCTTTTATTTATAATTCAACTAATTTGAATTGTGAGATACATATATATATATATATATATATATATATATATATATATATATGAAACGAGAATTCCAGGGACGACATGATTCAAAATGAGCCTATAAATTAAGCAGTCGCATATTATGTAGTCTGTTTGAGGTTCAAAGGGAGCTATATAAATGTTGAAATAGTTGCCTTGCCTTTTTGAACCTCATCTGACCTCACCTACCAATTGATTAATTATGTCCTTACTTAGTGCTCCAGACATTCTCGATTGCAGAGGGAGACAGCGTCGAACAGCTCACACTTCCTCTTAATTGGTGTTTATTCCACGGATTTCAGGACAGATCCGCCAGGGTCAGATATAACGAAGAGGCTGGAATAGAAACGTTCTCTGTGCGTGCTTTGATTAGATGGAGAATTTCAAACGTTGTCATATTCTAGTCAGAATTGATCCAATTATTTCAGAACACGACTAGAATAAAATTATGCTCTAATTATTTCAGAACATGAAATATATGCAGTTGCAATGTGTAAGCCTGTATCCATCGTTTGATGCTAAGTGGTCTGACGAGTAGAAACTCGCGATTGCCGAAATATTGTGAGAGTAGGTAGAGGACAAAAAATCATTAATGTAGGCAGCCATTAGAATAATTTCTAGTCTGAACGTCAGTAAGGATTATATAACTGTATTGACCTTATTGCTAAGAATGATTTGTATTGCTATCGCAGACTTGTTGAACTGGTTTCGAGCTCTTAGTTGCAACGACATCGTCAATGCCTTTGATCAGAATTTCTTCTGGGGATGCCTTAAAAGGCTTCGAGATGTAATTTCTCCAGAATTTGCCTATGTCTCATTTGCGTACTAATAACTAAACGGACTAAGCAAAAAATATAAACAGGAATAAGTAACGCACTTGCTAATCTAGCCCTAGACCCTCCGAACTCTCGAGGTTTGCGATTGCTTGCATAAATGTTTCCTCGTTAATTTTTGCTACATGTATAGAAGTTTAGCAGCATTACAGGAAACACTGTGAGTACTGTTACAGTGTCAAAATATAACATAGCAAGCAACACGTTAACCCTTGTTACAGTGTCACAATAGAGCATTATGTTGGAAAATAGCGAGAAACCTATACGAAAATGGGCATTTGACGTTGCAGAGACAAAAAACGATGCAAGTTGGAAATGTCATTTGATAAGCAGCACGGTTCGCAATTTTATGGCAGCGGCGCGTGTGACTCGTTTTTGTTGCATTGGCCAGAATCTAAAATTTATATAATGGAAGATGGCACCGCGTGGCTTAAATTAGGAGAAGTGCATGATTTAATGTGTAATGGTATGCATGCGTAGCCTTCGTAGATACATTCAGGAACAGACAATAATCATAAGTAGTATTAATAATATATCACGGATATTAATTTTCATGCTTCGCAGTAACCCTTCCATGATGGACCATTGCGCTAGCAAGCCCATTGGTTCGTTTCAACATAAAATAATTTTTTTCCATATAATCTTGCGACAAGGATGTTCCCCTGACCGTTTTAAAATTTCTAATATGTGCCAGCTGGTGTCCTGGCACAGATCTACATAACCAGAACAAATTATCAATTATTGCAAAAGCAGCAATAGTCTCATAGCATACCCATTTCTTTTTGGTTCAGCTTGAGTGAGCTGGCTGAGTGTCTGAGACTCCGAGTAGCTGAATGACTTTAACTTGATATGGGGCGATACAAAAAAGTTAGTAAAATTAGATTATGTAAGGCAAGTGCAAGTGAAACATTTGAGACCAATAATTTAGCGTTGACAAAGCTAACATCATAGTCACATACAATGGGTCTAACATAGTTATGAGTCTGGAAAGATGGTTAGCACATCTGTTCAAGCATAATAGCATCTGCAAGCAAATAAATGTCGGTTGCTAAGGTAAGATTAGCTAAAACAGTAGTCTATAATCATGTCATGAATGTATGCAAACATTTTATGCATGTATATATGCACGATTGAGTTTATTTGTATATATGTCTGTATATGCATGTATCTAGGTAATAGAGCTGGATAACTGTTTTTGTTGGCCTTCAACATTCTATATTGAGAGTATATTCATAGTTCATACGATT
>OY365808.1:15221425-15338925 GCA_959347315.1 Bimastos eiseni | reverse complement strand
CTGGGGCTGACTGGCGTAGGTAGTCGATATGTAGTCAGTCTTCTGGAAGTGATTTGAGCCAGGTAGAGATTGGTGAGTTGTATGGGCGGCCACATTTAGTTATCAGCTAGGCTAGAAGTCTGTATGCAGGGAAAGTAATACTAGGAACACAGCGATAAGCTGCGTGTAGCTTACGGTCATACACATGCACATAATATACGCAAACATTGCGTACAACAATTCCAATATATGAACCAAATGCAAACACTGTATAGGCCCACGGACAGCATAACACAGTATTTATGTTATGTGCTGTATAGAGTTATATAATGTATGATAGGCACGATTCATGATAAACGACGTTTCTCCGCTCAACCTTCTAGCCTAGAATCCCCTATTGGTTATGTTTGACCTCTGCAGTGAACTTCACCAGCCAGCACCGTTTGCATCTTCTGAAGCCTCTAATATTCCCGAAAAATCTCATCAAATATTAGTTGATTGATTGCTGTTTTCAGAGTCTAATAAACTAACTGCACATTCTCAATTAAATAGGTAAGTAAGTAAGCCGGGCTTTCAAAATGGTGAACGGTGTCAGTCAAAACAATGATTTCAGGAGAGTAATTCTGAGAAACAGATGGTTAACAGCAGTCACAAGACGAGAGGAATATAGACAGTGGCTGAAAATAGGATGACACCAGTGGAAGGAAACAGTGACTCTGAAAACCGGGATAGAAGAGCACCTAACTTTAAAAATGAACTCTTTCTTACAAGTTCGAACGCTATTAAGTAAGCCAAACGTAGATCATGGTTTATAATAACTACAATAACTAGCTACAAACCGATTGGTGTAACCTATTTGTTTACGTATTTAAGCGCACTTTAATTGGCGACTGACATATGGAAGTTTTATGGATTATAGAAACGTGTACTTAAAATGAAGCTGAAGAAAACCAGAATCAGAGTTGGCCAAAAGACTTAAATAGGCCTACCCTGTAAATACATGTAGGGGCCAACTCATTGATAAGCCAACATTACAGTTATGTTGTTATGCGAAATAGTAAATTGAGAAAGGGTGCTAGAGAGAGAGAGAGACAGACAGACAGACAGACAGAAAGAGAGACAGACAGACAGAAAGAGAGAGAGAGACAGAGACAGAGACAGAGCTAGAGAACCAGACAGACAGAAAGACAGAGAAAGTTAGAGACAGAGGCAGAAGCAAAAGCAAAGGCAGAGAAGCGGAATGCATTGCCAGGCAGAAAAATACACGGACACAAAAGACTTGCCAGCAGACATGCGTTGGCACAGACTGTGCATCTTGTTGCGTTGTGTCTGAATGTAATTATACCCAGATATGTAATGCTTCACCGTAAAGAAGTATTCTAATGAAATTACGGTGCTGGAAAGCTAGTGGCAGTGTTGTTGGTGGTAGTAGTAGTAGTAGGGTTACGAAAGGGTGGAGATAGGTGGAGAAAGAGTGGCGGTGTCCCTGGTAGGGTAGATATGGTGATGGTAAGCGTGTGAACGTCGTAGGGAGGATGATCTTTTGACCGTGGTGGTGGAACATTTCAATGCTGAGAGACTGCAGCCAAAGCAATGGTTGAAACACAATCGAATGACGCCACATGTGTATGTTTGCGTAATCCAACCTAATTATCTGCACTTATTTCAATTAAATCCATCCGCTGCTTTTAAATATTTTACTTTAGTCTGGCATCCATGCCTTCCCTTAGCCTACTTATTTCTGTACTCGACGACCTTTTTCTGGTAGGGAACAAGAAACAGCCTAGCGGGCATGCACCAACGCATAAAATGCAGTAAACAATAATATCTTGATAACCTATGTATTTATTCATCTATATATACCCCGTATCGTTGTTTATCTTTTACCGGAACTATTCATTCCAGCTATAGAGCTGTAGCACTAATTTACTCATTTCTCGTTTCACGCATAATTTTTCAAACTCCATTATTCTCATTTGTCTGAGTAAAGTAGTGCTAGATAAAATTACAGTGCCATGATTGCATTTCGTTTTTTAATTAAAATTTCCTTCATGTTGTAATTTAATGCTTCAGCCCTGACACTTGTGGAAATAGTTGCACAAGATGATGACACGGAGAGCTTCCGCCGATTGGACACAGCAGCTGACAAGCACAGGAGAACGACGACGACGACATCTGAGAAATCTTTCCTGGACAGGTTAGGATCGTTTCTATATGATTTTTTATACAATTGCGATGAGATTAACACATAGGCCTAACGTTATGCAACTTCAATAAATCAGCGAGATAAATATGTGATCTCCGTTACATGTATTTTATAATCTGTAAAATTTTAGCACCAGCGGTGTCTTTACTGCGTGTCATATGGGCCTATTCTCCAGTGTTTGCACAAAAGCAGACAAAAGGCAATTCGTGAGTACTACAATGTAGGCCTACTCAATATTGTATAACCCGCAACATTTGTAATTTTCTAACCGAAATTCATATAGAGCATTTATTTTCGTGTTATTAAACTGTTTGCATTTATTTTTGTATTTTTGTCCTGCCAAATATTGTGGTGAGATAAAAGTTTAAAAATATTAGGTTGCTTATAACGTACAAGACACCAACTAATTTAAGCGACCCCGCTTTAATTGATTGTATCGTATCCCCTATCGTTTAGTGGCATTACAATTATCTCAGTGTCCATCGTTGAGCGTCAGAACGAAATCAAAATTATGGCCGAATTAGACAAAATATACAGGATCAGGATGAATTGACGCGGAAATGCAATTAGGGTCTCGTAGTGGCATTTCCATCTCAAGAGTTGCAGTGTAGGCCAACCTCGCGTTGGCTCGTGGTTTTAAAAACCTGTAGTTAGGTCAACGCCTTCTCCAAAGCAATCGCTCCAAAACGAACGGATCATCCCAGCTTATACATGACACATAACAAATTGGTGCATACACATGCATATTTCAGCAAGACATCAAGCAGAAGTTGTACACACGCAGCAGGTTTGCAACCACTGGTTCACTATGTTTGGGAAGGATACCTTCTGACAGAAATTGAGGTCAAAAAATTTAGCAAAGAGTGTGAGCGCCTGTCTACTATTTATAGCCACACTTGTACAGAGCACAGGTCTTTGGGTTCACTCATAGCATGCTTGACTATGATGTGTATGCACGTGGCCGACGACCTATGCAGATTTAGTCGTTTAGTCGGGGATGTTATCGGTATCTGTTCACCGTTTTGGCTTAGCGCCAACGTTTGTGGATGGCGAAAAGTCGCTTGCAGTCAAAGGAAAGTCTTACGTTCGATTATCTATGATCAGTATGAGCATTTAAATAGAGCATCAATGCTAAGGGAAAAAATCCTATCTTTTTGAATAGTCACTCTTTCCCTTTATCTCTCTCTCTCTCTCTCTCTCTCTCTCTCTCTCTCTCTTTCTCTCTCTGTCTGTTTCTCTCCCTCAAACAATACAAATTTACATGTATACCATTCAACTGCTCGTAACTTGCTATTCACAATCATAGAATGAGACTCGTCGATGTATAACCTGCAGAAGATGTGATAATTATTGTCCTTCTCTTCGACCTATCAGCTGCTGTTTCTTATCCCGTTGATCTTCATCATGTAGGCCTACTATTGATTCACTGTCACAAGCAATATAGATTGTCAGTTCGTTCGCATCTTACCTACACCCTCACGCACAATTAATTTGTAAAAAACAGTCTATCTTCTGCCCCCACTTGCCTTGAATGGTGGTGCACCTGTAATGGGCCAGCTCCTACAATGTATTTACATTACGTGACACTCAACGTGGTTCACTTACTACCGACACCTATCTTCAATACCACTTGTTCACTGAATGCACCCAATGACCCTTTTAACTGATTAGAGTTGTTTCTGTTTTTGGCCATGTTCAAACTTGGTTAGGTAACAGTCAATTTTTTCAGATCCCTATGCAATTTTTTAGTTATATTTCTTCCGCGAAAATGCAAACGAACAACTTTGCAACGTTGCAAATTAAATAAATTTCCCACAAATGCAGTGAAATAGGCCTAATATTTTTGGAAAAAAATAGGTAATTGGTTGTTGGCATACCGAAATATAAATAGGCTCCTTAGAAGTTTTGTTATTTGGCCAATTATTAGTATTTTTCTGCGTATGAATTCATCTGTACCATAAGGTACGGTGGCAACAAATCTTAATGCTCTTTTATGAATAGTGTATATAATTGCATAATTTGTTAAAATTTGATTTGCTGTAGAAGCCGTATAGGCCTTACTGTACAATGTCAGGTAAGGATAGATAATGAGATAATAGAGAGTCGAGAGAACTTGTTTTGGGAAGTACACCATGGATAATCGAAATAAGATGTCCAAATTCTTAGCTATTTTAGTCGAGATAGTGTCTATATGCTCCTTGTAAGAGAGATGCTAATCTACAATGACCCTAAGATCTAGATGATGATCCTTGAGTAAAACGAGTGTCCATTATTTGGAGCATAGGGTATATGACTAGGCGGAGGTTTCCTATATGACCTGCATGATACAAAATTGGCTTTGTCTAGATGTACTGTCATTTTATTGGCGCAGGACAACTTAGCAGTTTCAGTGTTGCTCAGTGTTTATAATGCTTACGAGTGTCTCTATCATGGTTGTAATTTTCGTCAGGAGTCCCGTTGAAGTCAAGTGATAGTCGAAGTATAGGCTAGTAGAAGTAGCATAAGTAGTAGAAGATCGTTGAAGTGGTAGAAGAAGCGATAATAGAAGGATAAACTAACTGCTTTTTCGTTTAGACTAAAAGAGACGCCATCTAACGATGAATCGAGAGACGAAAACTACAACCGAAGATCTGCTCAAGGCACATTCCAACCTGTAGAAGACGAAACTAGACAACTAGTCATAGATAAGGTCAGTAATGGCGCTATATAACTTGAACAGGCATTTGTCTGAAGAAGAGTCTGTATAACTGCAACGAGGCCTTCATCGCTGTCGGGCCGTTAGGTTTTATTCATACTAAGGCTTAGGGAATTATTGCAGACAGAGCCAAGCAGAAGCAGTCACCTTTTTACGATTCCTTTAGCCTCTTGGAATGCAGAATATATATATATTATGACCTTCCTCTTACTATCCGGTGGGTCTATATAAGATAATGCACTCACTCTCTTCCTTGGCTCAGAATGATGCCACACAAATAGCGACTGTCTTATACAGACAATGAATGAAGCAGCATAAATGTTGGTTCGCTTTCGACAAATTCTACATCAGCCTATTATTTGTTTATATGTAACTAGCTGGGGAACCCGGCGTTGCACTGGTTGAGACAGGGTTTTGGCCCTAAAGACCAGGAAGAGGGCGGCCGCTGGTTTCACCAACCCCTCTATTGGGTGTCCCAGGTATTTCCCGAGTTAATGGCGAAGGTCTTAAGTCAATAGCTGTAAAAGTGTGCAAATTCATAACTGTATACCTGCAGACTGTATACCTGCTACCTGTGCGATATCTCCCAAACCGTCCATTCATTCATGACGGTGTAAAAAAAGAAGTGGTGTGGCAGACAGATATCACGTGCACATACATGTCGGCAAACGTGCAGCAGGTGTTTTGTGGACACGCTCCTGGCGATTGAAAAGGAAACTTTTCTTGGGGTCTAGAGACAGGTTATTTGGCCCTGGAGACCAGGAAGATGTCGACCGCAGGGTTCACTCACCCCTCTACTGGGTCTCCCAGGTGTTCTCCGAGCGAACGGCGAAGGTTTCACTTCAATAGCTGTAAAACTGTGCAGACAGACACAGAGAATCTTCTCTTTATTTAATTTTTTTAACAATTTATTTATTCTGAAAATTGATATCGTCCTTCTTCCAGCATATTTTGTTCAGAAGTGCACACGCCTCGAAGGCGCAATTGCAGTTATACTTCTGCGCAATTGTGCGCGAAGAACTTGCTCAAGGTCCTCTCACAGTGACACTCGCTCACTCAGCACACACGGGTCAAACGCTCTAACCGATCAGCCACCGTGACACATAATGTAAATAGACTAAGTATAATTATTGATCATCGCAGTTCGCTGTACATGGTGCAGATATCTAACATCCATGTATGCAATTTAATGCATGCATAGCTATGGCGTGTGCATGTAGGGTTACATAATTATTTTGCAGTTTTCATACAAACATCAATGTAAGCTCACCGTAACTGTTATGTAAGCTGTTGAACAGCTTACAGGTCTACTTATGCTAAACTTTTATTAGTTTCTACTTATTAATCAGACGGAAATCTGTTTACATAATTCATATGGCAAATCGACATAATTCTGTAAGACCGAAATAATTGTAGACATAGTCACTACTCAGTCCTTTAATGCATAAATTGAAGGTATTCGTGTGTACGACATGTAGACATATGTAGGCATAGTCCATACGACATATATTAGAAAAGTTTGCCGATCACCCACCCTCTGCAATCAGTTGAACGCGGTAACCCACATACATACCTCGATTCCTCTGATCAAACCAAGTGCATTCTGCCTGGGTGTAGCGGGCGCCATCAACGCCTCTCTCGGCCTACCTGCAGCGCTCGCAAACAACAACCTCCTGCCTCGGATGCTGTTGTAGAACGCTTGTTAACGCCCTACGTAGCACGCACGGACGGATGTTCTTATACGGCGGTAAATCAACTCAGCACTGAGATCGATTGGCAGAATTTCTCGGTTAGATACCGGCCTCAGCTAAGCACCTGAAGAGTTTCTCATCTCTGCTATAAAGAATGAACAGTTATTCTGTCTGGCAGGAATCCATTTATCGCAATATCTCATGACAACATTTAATTAATTCTGTGAGACTGTGAAACACCAATGGATAAATAGCACGTTGTTCTCCAACGACATGAAGTTAATACTAATTTAATTATGACTGAGCATTTTTTGTTTGAAGAATTCTGTAATCGTAGAACGAAATAGTACTCTTGAGGCTTCGACAGCACCCAAAAACAGTTGCTAGCAGTCAGCAGAATGTTACAGATAAGCGCTAAAGATAATGACCTTAAGTGTGCCGGTTAACAGTCTTAGTCTACTTGACATGCGTACTGCTCATATAACTTATTGATATTACAAAAGCGCCGAATTATGCCTCTTCATTTTTTGCAATTTCTCAATTTCTGAACCACCAGATTTCTGAGTCAGAGTGACGCACTTGGTCCCACCTTAGTAGCCATCCTCTGGGTCAATCAATTCTTTCATGCTTTATTTACTGGCCAGCACTAGACGATATCTCCATTTTTATGAAGAAAATATTCGGCATACAATTATTCTTGACATGATGTTGGTGTGTCCAGGTAAAGGAAAAGCCACTCGATTACTTTCGATTTTGTCAAGTCTTTGATCAACGTCGAAAGAATACGCGACCGGTGACCGACAATGTACCCCCGGGTCGAAACGAGTTTAGAGCAAGTCGACGACGACCTGCAGAGAAGACGATGCGAACATCTGATGAGAAAAACAAAGAAAATCACATAGACAATCAACAAAGAAGACTTCACAAACTTAGTGGTAAGTGATTGGAACATAACTTAGAAGCTCTTATCTTATTCTCAGACGATAGACCAATGAATATAATTTTAATCCAGGATTAAACTCCTTTCATGGCGTGTGATATGCCTATAAGGATATTCGTACTTTAATACTTTAAGCAAAGTTCTTCAGGTTTCTTTGTCATATCTAGCTGATGCAAGCCTTCGTGACTTGCCTCTTAATATTCTCAACCTTCACAGTATAAGACATTTAATACAATATAAAGTTTGTATTGACAATTTAACAGCGTTGGATAATTATGATAAGCAGTTGTCCCGTCTGTAAGACTTACTAGGCTAAAGCCAGGTCTACTTACTGCGTGACTATAACGTCATCACTAAATGAACTCTCCATATTATTCTACAAGTCCTTTCATAAACGTTTTATTAACTAGATTAGCTGCATATAATATTGCACACATCAATTTCCTTAGATAGGTCTACCGGTATTCTATGCTATTTCAAAGTAAACCTAATGTAATGAAAAATGTACTAGCAAAGTAATATATCGTACATTATCTGGTATAGATAAACGGCAATGTGCTATGATTGAACTTAATTTGCTGATTCTTCAATCCTTCAACAGAAGTCGAAGGCTCGCAGGGCGACGACGATAACGACGCAAGTGAAACACAGATCATTGAAGATGCAAGCTTTCATTCCACACTAGATCAGTTGTATTTTTCGATGCAAGAAAAGCCATCTTCTAAAGTTCTTGCACTTAAGGCTAAAGGGTATGTAATTTACGTCTCAGCTCTAAGTTGGCAACTCTCTTTTATTTTCACGTAGGCCTGCTCTATATCACGTACCATCGACATAATATGATATTATTCTCGTGTAGCTTCGGGCGTTTGCTTTAACTTGCTTAGGCCCATACGCTGAACTTGACTGTGTCGCCTTGATCTTCGACAAAATTTCAAATATGCAGTCAACCTCTCAATTTTCAGCAATCGATGGCTAATGAAATTTTCAGCCATTAGGCCACTATATATTATCGAGCAGAATCTTTAACGCTATTAACATATATTCTGCAGTGATAAAATTAGGCGATTATTTAAAATTGCGTGTTATACCACAGAGGCTTATGCTAATAATAACCTATCTTAAGCATTGCTCAACAGTCCCAGCAGAGTCATCATGGGACAGGTCTATCAAGATGTAGCCAAAAGATTAGTTAGACTATTCTGGATAGTTTGCAAACCAGAGGTTAGAAATGTTGTGCTATCGACAGGACCAGGATATTTGAAATTGGTATTTGTTCTTCTCAGTTCTACACATGAGCTTCAATCGGAAACTTCGGGTTACAGTAAAGTTGACGACGACCACCAACCAGGAAAGGTAATCGAGGTTTAAAAGCTGTGACTAATCCAAATATGTTAATTCTCAATCGATAAACAGAGAGTATGACTATATGCCTTGTATGCACCGCATTGAATCTCTTCCTTCCAGAAATTTTCCAGGTACCGTACTTAACAGAATTTCCAAGCAATCCATTCTTATAAATTTTATCAAATCATTCCTAATCTTGACTTGTCAGTCATTCGCAGTATGTGCTCTGCATCAGAATCCTGTATAACACAAGAGGTTATACATGGAGTCGTAACAGTAACCAATCAATTGCGGCTTCAACTTTCTCTGTGACGCGAGAAGTAAAATTATCTGTACGCTCTGATCGTAGCCAATGGTTATCAAGAACCTAATAGGTGATAAAACTCAGAAAGTTGCACGATTTCAGCTGAAGAAAATTGTTATAAGTATTTCGCGGCCTTTTCTTATATTTTTCAGTTGAGGAGAGAATAAAGAATTGTTTATTTCTAACGCAGAATGGTCCATAGCCTTGGCAGTTCTTTGAATGCTTGAGCACTTAAAAAAACCCGCAATCTTCTTTTTGCGCCTCTGCCTTGAAAATGCGGCCCGCCGCCAGTGAATTTACCATTCATGCAGACAGCGCCGACACTTTTATCTGCCGACGAGACATAGTCCAATTCGATTAATCAACACATTATTAGGCCTACTATTGAACAGATTCGCAAACGCCAGAAGTATGCTATAAGATCATTGAGTTACATGTATACATGTACGACTGCGTTTGATGCCAAAACGTCACACTGCGTCAATGCTGAGGTTGACTTACTTCCACTTTCATTAGGTCAATCGGGTTCGGCCGACAAAACCGATTCTACCAAACTGGAAAATTCTAAACATGATCAGAAAGATACCGATTGTTCCAGATCGTTCCGACTGAGATCGTTCCTGCCGTATGCCCATGCTGGAAAATCCAACAAATTCGAAGCATGGGCACTCATTGTAAAAAGGATCCATTTCAAAGTAATTTGCCTAATCATCAGGTAGTTTATATTGAAACTGATATAATCTGTTTCAGCCAATCTGCAACGCATGTGGAAGGAAGCTAATGGGATTGCTGAAACGACAGGATGCCGACAACGATGACGATGACGAAGGTTTCTTCGATTACCTGGTAGGAAGAGAATCAGACGGAGACGTACAGCACTTCAAAGAATTCGTCGATGACAGCGACAATTTCTACGGCCCATTGACACCAACAAATGAATCCCCAGACAAAAACTTCAAGAACAAAGACACAGATGGAGACGGTGTCCCGGATGACGTCGATGACGATGACGATAACGACGGAATACCTGACTATCTGGATGACGACGACGACGGAGATGGAATTCTAGACTTCCTGGAAGAGAGCGACAAAGACACGGACGGTGACGGTATCTTCGACTACCTGGACGACGATGACGATAACGACGGTATCCCAGATGAACTAGATGAAGACTGGGAAGGGTACGGGAAGTTGCCCGGTGATGAGGAACTGGAGAGGGACACAGATGGCGACGGGATTCCAGATGCAGTCGACGAGGATGATGACAATGATGGAATTCCAGACTATCTCGATGAAGATGACGATGGAGATGGCGTTCTTGATTTCATGGAAGAACGCGACACAGACGGTGATGGAATTTTCGATTCTTTAGACGACGGTGACGAAAATGACGGAATTCCAGACGACCAAGACGATGATGGCGATGGAAATTCAGATGCGAACGGTCACGATATCGTCAAGTCTTCACACAAGAAAATTACAAAAAACGAAAGTACACCAGAAAAAGATTCGGATGGAGACGGAGTTCCAGATTCTATTGACGATGATGACGATAATGACGGAATTCCAGATTACCTGGACGAGGATGACGATGGTGATGGCGTCCTGGATTTCTTGGAAGACTCGGATGACTTATTCGCCAATTATTTCGAGAGCAGCGAGACATCCAAACAGGGCGAGGATGATAATGAAGCGCATTCTTATGGAGAATTTCATGGTAAAGAAGGTGAACACGACAACGAAGACGGTAACTTTCGAGTGAACGATGGCAATGGAATTGTGGAATCAATAGACAGGGATAATCACAATTATAAAAAACAACACAAAGAAGAAAATGATAACGATGGGATTCCAAACAACGAAGATCATGATGACGATGGTGATGGAATTCCCGAAACACAAAATGAAGACCACTTTAGTGCAGTCACAATACAGAAAGAGGAATTAGAAAAAGACACAGATGGAGATGGAGTCCCAGATTCCATAGATGAAGATGATGACAATGATGGAATACCAGACTATTTGGATGAAGATGATGATGGTGATGGAATTCTGGATTTCCTTGAAGAAATAGACACTGATGGAGATGGTATTTTAGATCATCTGGATGACGATGACGATAATGATGGAATTCCCGACAATGACGACCATGATGACGATGGAGATGGTATTCCTGATAAAGACGACGAAGATCACGATGAATCGGTGACTGTGAAATATGACTCCCTTGAGAAAGATACCGATGGAGATGGAATCCCAGATTCAATAGATGAAGATGATGATAATGATGGAATACCAGACTATTTGGATGAAGATGATGATGGTGATGGGATTCTGGATTTTCTGGAAGAAAGAGATACTGACGGAGATGGAATCTTAGATCATCTGGATGACGATGACGATAATGATGGAATTCCAGACAATGAAGATCATGATGACGATGGAGATGGTATTCCTGATACAGATGACGAAGATCACGATGAATCAGTGACTGTGAAATATGACTCGTTTGAGAAAGATACCGATGGAGATGGTGTTCCAGATTCAATTGATGAAGATGATGACAATGATGGAATCCCCGACTATTTGGACGAAGATGACGATGGAGACGGAATTCTGGATTTCCTTGAAGAAAGAGACACTGATGGAGATGGTATTTTAGATCATCTGGATGACGATGACGATAATGATGGAATTCCCGACAATGACGACCATGATGACGATGGAGATGGTATTCCTGATAAAGACGACGAAGATCACGATGAATCGGTGACTGTGAAATATGACTCCCTTGAGAAAGATACCGATGGAGATGGAATCCCAGATTCAATAGATGAAGATGATGATAATGATGGAATACCAGACTATTTGGATGAAGATGATGATGGTGATGGGATTCTGGATTTTCTGGAAGAAAGAGATACTGACGGAGATGGAATCTTAGATCATCTGGATGACGATGACGATAATGATGGAATTCCAGACAATGAAGATCATGATGACGATGGAGATGGTATTCCTGATACAGATGACGAAGATCACGATGAATCAGTGACTGTGAAATATGACTCGTTTGAGAAAGATACCGATGGAGATGGTGTTCCAGATTCAATTGATGAAGATGATGACAATGATGGAATCCCCGACTATTTGGACGAAGATGACGATGGAGACGGAATTCTGGATTTCCTTGAAGAAAGAGACACTGATGGAGATGGTATTTTAGATCATCTGGATGACGATGACGATAATGATGGAATTCCCGACAATGAAGACCATGATGACGATGGAGATGGTATTCCTGATAAAGAAGACGAAGATCACGATGAATCGGTGAATGTGAAATATGACTCCCTTGAAAAAGATACCGATGGAGATGGAATCCCAGATTCAATAGATGAAGATGATGACAATGATGGAATTCCCGACTATTTGGACGAAGATGATGATGGAGACGGAATTCTGGATTTCCTTGATGAAAGAGACACTGACGGAGATAGTAATTTGGATCATTTAGATGGCGATGACAATAACGATGGAATTCCGGACAATGAAAATCATGACGACGCACAAGATGTAAACCACGTTACATCAGTAACAAGACAGAAGGAAGAATCAGAAAAGGATACAGATGGAGATGGTGTCCCGGATTCAATAGATGAAGATGATGATAATGATGGAATACCAGACTATTTGGATGAAGATGATGATGGTGATGGAATTCTGGATTTTCTCGAAGATACGCTCACTGATGATGATGATTTGTTTCTGCAGTATATGAGCGCTAATGATAAAGGAGACAGAAACAATGAAGCTGACTCTAAAGATGAGCAGAGTACAATACCCGCACACAGCAGGAAAGAAACTATGAGAGATATTGATGAAGATGGCATACCAGACGCTTTTGATGAAGATGATGACGATGATGGAATTCCAGACAATCTCGATGATGATATTGATGGTAATGGAGTCATTGATGCACAGGAGCAGACCAACACTGACAAAGAAAGGTCAAAACGAACCGACAGAGCAGCTGTGAAAGACACAGACGGGGACGGGATACCAGATTCTGAAGACAACGATGACGACAATGATGGCATTCCAGACTATTTGGATGAAGATGATGACGGAGATGGAGTCCTAGATTTTCTCGAACAAGACCCAGTGGAAAACAGTGATGGATACCCCCTTTATGATTACTTCTCTCAACTCGAGGATGCTCAAGGAAATATGGACGCAGGTATCCGAGAAACAGATGACTCGGACCACGATGACCATACTGATGATATTCCAGATAATGAAGATCATGATGGCGATAGAGATGGAAGTCACGGCACACAGGATGAAGACCACTTTAAGGCAGCCACATCACAGAAAGAGGAACCAGAAAAGGATACAGATGGAGATGGAGTTCCAGATTTTATTGATCAAGATGATGATAACGATGGTATACCAGACTATATGGATGAAGATGATGATGGGGACGGAATTCTGGATTTCCTAGAAGAACGAGACACTGATGGAGACGGTATTTTAGATCATCTGGATGACGATGACGATAATGATGGAATTCCGGACAATGAAGATCATGATGATGATGGAGATGGTATTCCTGATAAAGATGACGAAGATCACGATGAATCAGTGACTGTGAAATATGGTTCCTTTGAGAAAGATACCGATGGCGATGGAGTTCCAGATTCGATTGATGAAGATGATGACAATGATGGAATACCAGACTATTTGGATGAAGATGATGATGGTGATGGAATTCTGGATTTTCTGGAAGAGAGAGACACTGATGGAGACGGTATTTTAGATCATCTGGATGACGATGACGATAATGATGGAATTCCGGACAATGAAGATCATGATGATGATGGTGATGGAATTCTCGACACACAGGATGTAGACCACTTTAGTGCAACCGCAATACCAAAAGCTGAATCAGAAAAGGATTCCGATGGAGATGGTATTCCAGATACACTAGATGAAGATGACGACAATGATGGAATACCAGACTATTTGGATGAAGATGATGATGGTGATGGAATTCTGGATTTTCTGGAAGAGAGAGACACTGATGGAGATGGTATTTTAGATCGTCTGGATGACGACGACGATAATGATGGAATTCCGGACAATGAAGATCATGATGATGATGGTGATGGAGTCCCCGACACACAGGATGAAGACCACTTTAGTGCAACCGCAATACCAAAAGCGGAATCAGAAAAGGATTCCGATGGAGATGGTATTCCAGATACACTAGATGAAGATGACGACAATGATGGAATACCAGACTATTTGGATGAAGATGATGATGGTGATGGAATTCTGGATTTTCTGGAAGAGAGAGACACTGATGGAGATGGTATTTTAGATCGTCTGGATGACGACGACGATAATGATGGAATTCCGGACAATGAAGATCATGATGATGATGGTGATGGAGTCCCCGACACACAGGATGAAGACCACTTTAGTGCAACCGCAATACCAAAAGCGGAATCAGAAAAGGATTCCGATGGAGATGGTATTCCAGATACACTAGATGAAGATGACGACAATGATGGAATACCAGACTATTTGGATGAAGATGATGATGGTGATGGAATTCTAGATTTTTTGGAAGAACGAGACACTGATGGAGATGGTATTTTAGATCATCTGGATGACGATGACGATGATGATGGAATTCCCGACAATGAGGACCATGATGACGATGGAGATGGTATTCCTGATAAAGATGACGAGGATCACGATGAATCAGTGAGTGTGAAATATGGTTCCTTTGAGAAAGATACCGATGGCGATGGAGTTCCAGATTCGATAGATGAAGATGATGACAATGATGGAATACCAGACTATTTGGATGAAGATGATGATGGTGATGGAATTCTGGATTTTCTGGAAGAGAGAGACACTGATGGAGACGGTATTTTAGATCATCTGGATGACGACGACGATAATGATGGAATTCCAGACAATGAAGATCATGATGATGATGGTGATGGAATCCCCGACACACAGGATGAAGACCACTTTAGTGCAACCGCAATACCAAAAGCGGAATCAGAAAAGGATTCCGATGGAGATGGTATTCCAGATACACTAGATGAAGATGACGACAATGATGGAATACCAGACTATTTGGATGAAGATGATGATGGTGATGGAATTCTAGATTTTTTGGAAGAACGAGACACTGATGGAGATGGTATTTTAGATCATCTGGATGACGATGACGATGATGATGGAATTCCCGACAATGAGGACCATGATGACGATGGAGATGGTATTCCTGATAAAGATGACGAGGATCACGATGAATCAGTGAGTGTGAAATATGGTTCCTTTGAGAAAGATACTGATGGCGATGGAGTTCCAGATTCGATTGATGAAGATGATGACAATGATGGAATACCAGACTATCTGGATGAAGATGATGATGGTGATGGAATTCCAGGCAATGAAGATCATGATGATGATGGTGATGGAATCTCCGACACACAGGATGAAGACCACTTTAGTGCAACCGCAATACCAAAAGCGGAATCAGAAAAGGATTCCGATGGAGATGGTATTCCAGATACACTAGATGAAGATGACGACAATGATGGAATACCAGACTATTTGGATGAAGATGATGATGGTGATGGAATTCTGGATTTTTTGGAAGAACGAGACACTGATGGAGACGGTATTTTAGATCATCTGGATGACGATGACGATAATGATGGAATTCCGGACAATGAAGATCATGATGATGATGGTGATGGAATTTCCGACACACAAGATGATGACCACTTTAGTGCAACCGCAATACCAAAAGCTGAATCAGAAAAGGATTCCGATGGAGATGGTATTCCAGATTCCAGTGATGAAGATGACGATAACGATGGAATACCAGATTATTTGGATGAAGATGATGATGGTGATGGAATTCTGGATTTTTTGGAAGAACGAGACACTGATGGAGATGGTATTTTAGATCATCTGGATGACGATGACGATAATGATGGAATTCCCGACAATGAGGACCATGATGACGATGGAGATGGTATTCCTGATATAGATGACGAAGATCACGATGAATCAGTGACTGTGAAATATGGTTCCTTAGAGAAAGATACTGATGGCGATGGAGTTCCAGATTCGATAGATGAAGATGATGACAATGATGGAATACCAGACTATTTGGATGAAGATGATGATGGTGATGGAATTCTGGATTTTTTGGAAGAACGAGACACTGATGGAGACGGTATTTTAGATCATCTGGATGACGATGACGATAATGATGGAATTCCGGACAATGAAGATCATGATGATGATGGTGATGGAATTTCCGACACACAAGATGATGACCACTTTAGTGCAACCGCAATACCAAAAGCTGAATCAGAAAAGGATTCCGATGGAGATGGTATTCCAGATTCCAGTGATGAAGATGACGATAACGATGGAATACCAGATTATTTGGATGAAGATGATGATGGTGATGGAATTCTGGATTTTTTGGAAGAACGAGACACTGATGGAGATGGTATTTTAGATCATCTGGATGACGATGACGATAATGATGGAATTCTCGACAATGAGGACCATGATGACGATGGAGATGGTATTCCTGATAAAGACGACGAAGATCACGATGAATCGGTGACTGTGAAATACGACTCCCTTGAGAAAGATACCGATGGAGATGGATTGCCAGATTCGATAGATGAAGATGATGACAATGATGGAATACCAGACTATTTGGATGAAGATGATGATGGTGATGGAATTCTGGATTTTTTGGAAGAACGAGACACTGATGGAGACGGTATTTTAGATCATCTGGATGACGATGACGATAACGATGGAATTCCGGACAATGAAGATCATGATGATGATGGTGATGGAATTCCCGACACACAGGATGAAGACCACTTTAGTGCAGCCACATTGCACAATGAGGAATCAGAAAAGGATTCCGATGGAGATGGTGTTCCAGATTCCATTGATGAGGATGATGACAATGATGGAATTCCCGACTACTTGGACGAAGACGACGACGGTGATGGAATCCTGGATTTTCTTGAGAATGGAGCCGGTAAGATTTATCCAAGCAGTAGCGTTGTGTAAATTAAGTCTATATCTAGGGCTTAATGGGTACCTGGACGGTCATGGACGGTGTACAGGCGCTTATTTTCGAGGCTGGACGCCGCCCTGCCACTTATTTGGCCATCAGAGCCTGGACGCAGTCCATGAGCGTCCATGCAACAGTACGATTCCTCTATATGCGTACATTATTATCAACAGGATAAAGAAGATGGAAAAATTTCCGCGCTTCGCGCGTTTTAAAACTTTATTTTACAACTTTCAAAACGATGCCGACGCCACTGGCCCCTTGTCGACAATTTCACAATTCTCTGTAGGCCGACGCTTTAAATTACAACAAATATTTCACCAACAAATAATTGACCACTAAATAATGGTTGATGGACAAAAAGCCTAACGAATGATAACAAATTCTATTTTTCGCCCATTGTATTTGGTTAAATAGAAGTTGGATTGATAATAGTAATGTCTGCAAATCCAGCTTCTGGCTAAGCAAGGACCATTTTTTTCACATCAACTTCTGTCTAGGCAAATATTCTTTTCAATGATCCAACTTTTATCTCAGTAGGCATTGAGCCTATGTTGATCTAAATAGCATCTACTTTGGAAGAGTTTAGTTCACCCATCCAACTTCTATTCCAGCATCCTTAATATCAACAATCCAACTTCTATTGCAACGAACACAGTGGACCACAGTCCACGAACCATTTGTTGTCGACTTAATATGTTGGTGCTCTACCTTTGCAATCTTTAGTTCTTAACTTTTTGACACTAGGGGTGTCCATAAATGACGTCACGCGCCTTTGGGGAGGGGTCACAAATTTGTGACGATGTGTGACAGGAAGAGGGGGACGAAATGTGACGTCACATTGTGGCGTTCTGCCGCCCGAGCGCCTGCCTAGCGCTAACGGACGGTGTCGACCCCAGCTCGCTGACACGCCTGGAGTCGCCCGAGTCACTTTCTTACCAAATCTCAATGCCAAACGGTTACTCTCTATATCTACCAGGATGTTCACTATCACCAGTTAAGATTAGGGACGGGTCTCTTCTCCAAGAAAGGTAACACGGCTCGAATTAGTAATGAGTTCTGACTCTGCCTATTCCGCGGTCGCGGATAGGCAACGTTCTGAGGATGGCCGTACTCAAAACAGGGTTCATAATCATACCGGCAGGAGTCTTCCTCGCCTTGCATACCTTCCAAGCTACTAGCCTCGTCTTCCTCTACCTGATGTCGTACCGTTCAGCATCTTGTGACTCTGAAACTATCGCCAATTAGGGACACCAAACGTTCTCTTAAGTTACGAGGTTCAGACATATTTGAAACAAGTCCATAAGCCATTTCGGCCTATACAATTATCGGTAGCTAAATTCAACGTCTTGTACTCTTAGACATTACTGTCCCCAACTCTCTAACCTCTGTCGTCCTAGACACACCAACCTCACAGCTCTTCGTCATATCATGCTAGACACTTAGCTATCACGTCTTCTGCTCAACACGTATCTCTCGATCTATTTCCGTGTATGGCATAAACGGCCGCACACGTATATTTTGTCATGCACAATTGACTGACTAAGTTCCCGTCCTCTGTGTTAGCAGTTACCCACCAACACTGATATATTCTGCTTCGATAAAAATGACACTGGCATGGTATTCACGGACACTGATAGTGAAGGTCTTCTGTCTATAACCTTCGCTATCTGCACACAGATCTTCGATCCGACCTACGCACGAGGGGGCCCGACCTCGCACTTTAGTCAGCTCTCAGAACTGTGTGTGACGACAAACAACCATGTATTCACCTGGGTATCCGATTACCCAAACGTACTCGTATCGATCACTTCGATCAGACACGCAAGTAGATACACTTCGGGAAAACTGGAGGAGTATCTATGACCAACGTAGGTAGCCAACAGTAATATTGAAACGGGAGGAGTATCTATGACCAACGTTGGTAGCAAACAGTAATATTTACGCATCGATCAATTCTTGGTCTGCTTACTATCTTTACCCTGGGTTTCCGACTGCCCAGACTTTCACGTCGGCCTCTTGGCCCATTTCCGTGTGTGGCATACCGGCCTCACACGCATAAGTTATCATGCACACGATTGACCGTCCTCTGCGTCGGCAATTGTCCGCCAATACCGTAATATATTCTGATACTCGGGAAATCGGGAGGAGTAACTATGACCAACGTAGGTAACAAACAAGACTATCTATCGAACGACTATAAAGCCATCAAGAAGAGTTACTTGACTTGTAACCTGAAGGTATCAATCGGCACCAGTGTTTTCTCTTGTTTGTCACGTGCTCTTCTAAATTGTTCACCCTCCACGTGTAATTCCAGCGGGTCCTTCGGGAATTTCCCCGATATTTCTATCGAACGTATTCAATGGGGAACTTTCCCCGTATGTGCCAACTCTCCACCGGCAGCTCTCTCGGTTTGTACGGCTGCTACTGCGGGAATCTACTCGGCTTGTATCTCTTGCGGCCACCCGAATCTTCATGTCTCCGACAATCTGGGGAAAACGGGAGGAGTATCTATGACTGAACTAGGTAGCCAACAAGTATATTTCTCGGCCTGCTTGCATCTGTCATATACTTTAATATCCGAACACCCAGACTCTCACATGTCTGTAACTTCCTTGGACAGCACGTATTCCTCTCATCGTAGGATCATCTAGTTACTCGTCACCTAGAGCTCTGACCAACGGTAATGCACCAACTCTCGTTTCTCAGACTCGATTCTCTCACAGGCAACTGAGGTAAGTGTCACCACGTTACCTCTATGTTTCACACAGACCTGTATTATTATAATCACTTTCTCTGAAGCAATTGTACTCTGTCTCTTATACACTGGAACGAACCACTGGCAAATCTTTCGAGGAAGTCCTCGAAAAGAGATTATGTAGTTAGATCTACAAGAAGAAATTAATAGACGCCTCGCGGGGAAACCGCGAGCCAAGATATTGCAACTAGACAGACAAGAGAATAGATTTCTGGAAAACCGAGAGGAGTAACTGTGACCAACATAGGTAGCCAGTAAGAATATTTACCGAAAGACCGTAAGACAATCAAGAAGACATACTGCGGGGACACCGCAAGTACAGATATTACGTTTAGTAACTCAAGTAAAGATACGCGGGGAAACCGCGACCTAAGACATTGCGATCAGACACGCAAATCAACAGATTGCTGGTAAACGGGAGGAGTAAGTATGACCACGCTAGGTAGCCAAGTATAGATATTTACGGAAAACCGTAAATAGAAAAGAATATGCAGAGACGCCCACAATTGATCAGGTTTTCGGCACCAAAGGGAACTTTCCCTGTATCGAACGCACCAATGGGGTCACCCTTCCCGTATTTATCGAATGTATTCCTGTTTTCCAGTATTTGTCAACGGCTTCTCCGGTGGCTCTCAGTCTGTTTCCAACGGCTTCACGGGTCCGCCCTCCCCGTCTTTTAACCAACGTGTACACTGGGGAATTCTTCCCGTAAATTGTCTCAACAGTCGCCATAAATCTGTCTCGATGTAGCGTTCGGTTGCTCGGGGCCTTACCCGATCTCTATTTCTCACGGCCACCGACGGGGTCACATATCCGACAACCGGCTGGTATTCTCGAGGAGTAACTATGACCGATCTAGGTAGCCAACAAGACTATTTCTCGGCCACCAGAACTCCCACGGTCTGCACGGTCGGAAATTTTTCCCAGTCTATCTCTCGGTCGGCCGCCGAGGTCTCTCTCGATATATGCGTCGGTCCCTTCTGGGACTCACCCAGTCTGTATCACTCACGGCCACCAACGGGGTCACCATCTTCCCCGTATTTCCGAACAGACCTGTCATTCATTCATTTATTTCTCTCGATCGGGTCTTTACGCACTCTCGAACGGTAACCAGACCTGTGAGCATTTCTCACGATCGGTCTTTCTCTGTCAGCCTGTTGACTCCTACGATCAGGGCACGGTCCGTCTTGCGATCGACGGCAGAGGGGCCCACCCCACCAGATCAGCGAAAAGCAGCACCAGCCTGACCGCGAGAGCGGCTGTCACTAGAGGTCGTATTTATATGGCAACACTCAACGATCCCTGGAGCGGTACGAGAACCACTCTACGTATGAAGCAGTACGAACCACTGCTCCACATATATAGCGATGCACCGCATGTCAGGCTATACTCAAGCCAATTCATGCGCCTGCAAGCTATGCACTCGATTAAAAACCGCCGATCGGTCTTCCTTCCTATACGCAACACTGTAAAAAAATAGACGTAAAATAACACTATGGCGAGCCGATTATTTAAAATAAATCATTCCTTCAAGCCTTGTGGCCTGTCCGCCACAACATCATCACATTAAAATACATAATTTTATTAAAAACTTACACTCATTTAAACAAGTTCCACTTAATTAGCAGTGGCACAATTAAACAACACTAATTATGATTATGATACTCTTACTTTCTGAGGAATGCATAAGATTGTATTCCTTATGGGCTAATTAATTTCTCCATTTTTCTTCGTTCTACTATTATAATTTGAAATATTTTATAGTTACAATTGAACGTTTTGATAATTATAAGAAAATTTGCATTACATTCTGGACATCTGGTTTCATTTTTGGGGAGGTCAGGACCTTGTGATGTGACGTCATATTTGATGGGGTCGTGGCATTTGTGACGACGTGTAAAGAAGAGGGAGATTTATATAGCGCCTCACGCAGAATAACTATTCAGTGGCGCTCTTACTATTCAGAGGTAAATACATGCGCTTACCTTTAGTGTCCGCATGTATGGCCTAGATCCTGCTCTTTTGTCACTTAATTTAGAGGTAGACTTTTGGTGGCGCTATAATAGATTGGAAATTGCAATTACGATGTTAGGTTGTGTTCACTTTGCCAGCATTTCCACTGAGCTTATAGCTGCGTAGGGTTCATCAACAACAACTATTTTATCTAGCCAGTGAATGATATGACAAGTCATGAAGGCGCTATATAAAAAACATATGTAGGCCTGTGCGTTATATGCATATAACATGGCGAAGAATAAATTTCCTCGAAATGCCTGTATCAATGTGTAGGTGCGATTGATGACTCGAAGAATGATTCTATTGGTCTGCAGTTAAATGCTAACCCTCACGAATTCCAGCTTATTGGTTCCAGGTGAAAATATCAATCCTACCTCAGCAAACTCGTTCTCGCGCATGTAGTTTAACAGCAAAGATCGGAACAATCATATAAATAAGTACATTCCGGGGCCTACCAGTGAGTTCCTTAGAGCTTGTGGCACATCAAAAAATGTGTCAATACCCTTTTGTTTCGATTACAGATGATTACGAAGACCAAGCTCTGTTTGCAGACTTCTTCCAAACAGATTCGGATCGAGGCGCTTCAACTCCAAGCAGGGCTAAGGACACAGAAGGCAAGGTTACTGAAAATCTCAAAACGTCAGAGACAACACAGTCCGAGAAAGATACAGACGGCGATGGGATACCAGATGCAGAAGATGAAGATGATGATAATGATGGAATTCCAGACTACTTGGACGACGATGACGATGGAGACGGAATTCTGGATTTTCTAGAAGAAAGAGATACTGACGGAGATGGAATCTTAGATCATTTAGATGTCGATGACGATAACGATGGAATTCCGGACATTGAGGATCATGATGACGATGGAGATGGAATTCCGAACGCACAAGATCAAGACCACGTTATATCAGTAACAGCACAGAAGGAAGAATCAGAAAAGGATACAGATGGAGATGGTATTCCAGATTCAATTGATGAAGATGACGACAATGATGGAATACCAGACTATTTGGACGAAGATGATGATGGTGATGGGATTCTGGATTTTCTGGAAGAAAGAGATACTGACGGAGATGGAATTTTAGATCATCTGGATGACGATGACGATAATGATGGAATTCCAGACAATGAAGATCATGATGACGATGGAGATGGTATTCATGATACAGATGAAGAAGTTCACGATGAATCAGTGACTGTGAAATATGACTCGTTTGAGAAAGATACAGATGGAGATGGTGTTCCAGATTCCATTGATGAAGATGATGACAATGATGGAATCCCCGACTATTTGGACGAAGATGATGATGGTGATGGAATTCTAGATTTTTTAGAAAAAAAAGACACTAGCGAAGATGGAATTTTAGATCATTTAGATGACGATGACAATGGAATTCCGGACAATGAAGATCGTGATGACGATAGTGATGAAATTCCCGATACACAAGTTGAGGACCAAATTAGCGCAGCCACACTGCAGATAGATGAATCGGAAAAGGATACAGATGGAGATGGAGTACCAGATTCAATAGATGAAGATGACGACAATGATGGAATACCAGACTATCTGGATGAAGATGATGATGGTGATGGGATTCTGGATTTTCTAGAAGAGAGAGACACTGACGGAGATGGAATTGTAGATCATTTAGATGACGATGATGACAACGACGGAATTTCTGATTCTGAAGATAACAATGACGATGGAGATGACATTACCGTCGATCAAGATCAAGATCACGTTAGTTCAATAACAGTACAAAGCCAAGAATTTGAAAAGGATACAGATGGAGATGGTGTTCCTGATTCGATAGATGAAGATGATGATAACGATGGAATACCAGACTATTTGGATGAAGATGATGATGGTGATGGAATTCTCGATTTTCTAGAAGAAGAGTCAAAAGTCGATGATTTATTCTATGATTACTTTAGTGAAGACATATCAACCGATAAGCAACCGCGAAGCAGCGCTTCAAGGCCAGAGGGAAAACATGATGTGCAAGTCGCAATGAAAGTGCCAGTAGAAAAGAATTCGGATGACGATGGAATTCCCGATCACAGCGACGACGATGACGATGGAGATAGAATTCCTGATGACGCTGAAGAAATTAACGAAGATAGTCAAATTCCTGAATTGGATAAGGATACAGATGGAGATGGAATACCAGATTCTGTCGATGAAGACGACGACAATGATGGAATCCCCGACTATTTGGATGATGATGATGATGGTGACGGAATTCTGGATTTCCTGGAAGAACGAGACACTGATGGAGATGGTATATTCGATCACTTAGATGATGATGACGATAATGATGGAATTCCGGACAATGAGGATCATGATGACGATGGTGATGGAATTCCCGATACACAAGATGAAGACCACTTTAGTGCAGACACAATACAGAAAGAGGAATCAGAAGAGGATACCGATGGAGATGGTGTTCCAGATTCCATTGATGAAGATGACGATAACGATGGAATACCAGACTATTTGGATGAAGATGATGATGGTGATGGGATTCTTGATTTTCTGAAAAAAAGAGATTCTGACGGAGATGGAATTGTAGATCATCTGGATGACGATGACGATAATGATGGAATTCCGGACAATGAGGATCACGATGACGATGGAGATGGTATTCCTGATAAAGATGACGAAGATCACGATGAATCAGTGACTGTGAAATATGATTCATTTGAGAAAGATACAGATGGAGATGGTGTTCCAGATTCCATTGATGAAGATGATGACAATGATGGAATTCCTGACTATTTAGATGAAGACGATGATGGAGACGGAATTTTGGACTTTCTAGAAGAAAGAGACACTGATGGAGACGGCATCTTGGATCATTTGGACGATGACGATGATAATGATGGAATTCCTGACATTGAAGACAGTGATGATGATGGAGATGGTGTTCTGGATGTTGAAGATCATGTTGGCAAAGAGATAAAACAGCAAGATAAGGAAGAAAGAGATTCAGATGGAGATGGAGTTCCAGATTCAATAGATGAAGACGATGACAATGATGGAATCCCTGACTATCTAGATGATGACGATGATGGTGACGGTGTCCTGGATTTCTTGGAAGGAGATAATGATGCGCAAAATGTTTTATTCAATGACTATTTTCCGACTGTTGAAACTGCGTCAAAGGAAGAGATTTCTGAAGATACATCCAAAGTTGAATCCATTTCCGATGAACACGAAGTTGACACCGAAGGAGCGGATTTTTATGCAGGATTTCTGTCAAAGAGTGAACCAGATGTTGACGAGGAGGCTGCTGAAGCAACGACACCTACAGTCAGCAATACCTATTTCCGTTTCTCTGTTACAAGTCAAACTGCGGGAGCAGAGGACAAAGAAGTTGATGAGGAGGATGAGGCAGAAGATGAACCACCTGAACCTCTCCGTGGTATTTACATCGATACTACAACAGATAGCGATGGAGATGGAATTCCAGATTTTAAAGATGATGACGATGATAATGACGGTATTCCAGATCACCTTGATTTGGACAGCGGCTTTGGAGAATTACGATTGCATGTGGAAACTAAAGCAAAAAGAGAAGTAAGCGAAGAAGAGGCTGGCGATGCCGAGGACTCAACCGTTTCGTCTGCGATTTCGATGTTCGCTAAACTGCGTGAATACTTGGAGGATTCTCCACGACAGCTGATTCTCGACAACCTTGAAACTGCTTCTCTTCTCAGGCTTATGGAGACCTTTAAGAAATCTGTCATTGAGGAGGAAGAAGAAGAGAGTAGTGTATCCGAACATCATGAAGACGAGGAGGATGAAGGCATCGATCTTTGGCATGCCTTTAAATCGAGATTCTTTGGTGATAGTAGCGAGCCAGTTGATCCAAGTAGGCCTACGCAAGAAAAAGACTCGAAAACAGACGCGTCACGAGAAACGTCTGAAGGAGATGCTGGCTTCATGAATGCCTTTCTCAATTGGATGGAATCTGACTACGAAACTGTTAAGCGAGAAAGGAAGTAGAACGCGATTTCATGGCCTTAATAGGTTAAATGTACCCAATGCCGTTTCCTGTAGCTTGTCTAGGTCTACTTGCACACGACAGGCTTGAGGTTGCCACTGTAAACTGAAGAGAACACGCGTGCGTGGCACTAAAACCTTGCAGAATTATGGAAGGCAATGAATGCGAGCTTTTCACATGTAGGTCGGAAGGTTGGTTTTCGCGTGTTTGTACTCAAATTGGGATGCCGATGTGATTTCCCTCTTGTAAACACTGTGCTCTGTTTCTAGCTATCAGAATGCTTACACCAAAAGCGATTTGCAAATAACCTCTAGCGTAATATGCCTATAGCGCATTGCCAGGTCACTTAGACCACTTCAGGAAGGTCCCTAAGCATTGGCTGTGTTTAATAATCTGTGCACGCTGTTTTATCTTTATACATATGTTTGACGTGTTTTATGAGTGAAAATGGCTTAGTTGCGCAGCTATTGATGCTATTGATGCTATTGCAAGCATGAGTTGGGTGCAGTGGCGTAGTGGGATGTTCTGTGCCTAGCGTTCGGAGGATCGCAGGTTCGAACCCACCCCTAATCACTGTATAAATGTATAAATGTAAAGAATTTGAAGCAGGAGCAGATTCAATGTTATTGTAGGTATGGAATACCTTCAAACCTAGTTTCCAAGACTAGCCAAAGTTGCAACATCTGTGCCATTGGCAGTGATTTCATGTTGTAGGAGCTTGCAAATTGTCCACAAACTCGACCTACCTCAATTAATAAAATCATTTAAATCATTTGCCCTTGAAACTTTCTTGATGCTATTGCAAGCATGAGTGGGGTGCAGTGGCGTAGTGGGATGTTCTGTGCCTAGCGTTCGGAGGATCGCAGGTTCGAACCCACCCCTAATCACTGCGTAGCGATGTTGGACAAGTTGCTCACCCACAATTGTCTGTGAGGAAGGCAACAGGAAGCCAACTCATTCACCTAACCTCCTTCCCCGGAGGCGTAGAAGCCAATGGACCTGCCTTCGGGCAGAGAACTCATCATCATCATTGCAAGCATGATGTGGACTATACGAATGAGGCTTAGGCCTATTTGATCGATTCTGTAATTTCATTCATTGTTCAAAATGTATGGCTTCCTTAAGATATATAATCTGCGAGCCTGAAAATACTAACCTCACTAATCGATATATGTATATATATATACATATATATATATATATGCCTATAGGATTACTTGTACATCTTGACCTAAAATTATGCGTTCCGAAGTTTGTAGGCCCTATATATATATATATATATATATATATATATATATATATATATATATATATAATGCTGTGTAGTTCTATTGATAGCGCAAGCCACCCAGCATGCTGCGCTGATTGATTGATATTTTGGACAAGAGTGAAACTCCTCAAGTTGTACAATTTAGGCATCATGTAGACTAGACTAATTAGAATAGATATTAAATACTAAAAATAAAGGCGAAT
The DNA here is from genome assembly GCA_959347315.1 of Bimastos eiseni. Lineage (NCBI taxonomy): Eukaryota > Metazoa > Annelida > Clitellata > Crassiclitellata > Lumbricidae > Bimastos > Bimastos eiseni. The sequence goes on along the minus strand of OY365808.1, from coordinate 15,311,369 downwards.
AGGCCTAGCAAAACTGATTTGATATTTGAATCGCTCTGTGTATAGACTTTACCAAACTGTGATTTTGTTCCATTTTAATATCGAATAAATTAATTTTAATAAGGATAACTTAAAATTGCTTCAAGCCGTGGTCGTGTTGTTCGTATAGGTCTGTGCTACCGTGTTAATCCAACGAGATGGCGACTTTCTGAGTTAATGTATACATAGAGGTTCTAATGTATATCTTCGAATAAATTCTCAGCGCCCACAAAAGCCATGCCAGAGAGACCAGCTTGTCCACAAGCTGAGCTACATTTACATTGTAGGCCATATATATCAAATGAAGTCCACTATAGTCAAGCGTTTTGTTTCGCTGCCAGGTCAAAATTCGTAAACAGCTTATTTTCGAATCCTATATAAGTCCAAAACTCTAGATTGACTTTTCATTCTACATAAGTGATCGTAGGAACCCACCCAGGAGAGTCAACTAGACAATAATTGGTGGCACCCCTACCCATTAAAAACGTCAATCCGCTAACAAGATGGCCTTCGGTCTATCTGTCACCTTGTTTATAGCCGTGTGCGCTGCAGCGTTCAGACTATAGGCCTAACATCGGGACGCATTAGAAAACGGGTTTGTAATGTGTTCTGATTATGGCTACAAAAACACCAGGGCTAGAAAGACCTAGGTTTTTCAAGAAAATTTTGTAGGTTCTTAGTTTTTTAAAAAGTTTTATAGTTTTCAACCTAGGCACAGTCGCACACTGGACAAAAATAACGACGACTCAGAACATTCCACACGCTCTGACCCGGTCTCTCCGGCACCTTGTTTATAGCCGTGTGCGCTGCAGCGTTCAGACTAAACAAGAAAACATGCATTATTCGAATTTGCTAGAAACAGGGGTGTTCGCAGGGATATTTCAAGGGGGCGTAAGCTTCCAAGGAGTTGTGAATGGGACTATATAGGATGTCGCCCCCAATCACTGCGTGCACCTTCGACGCTCGCTCCCTCGGCGGCGCTTCTCTTTCGATCCTCTGGCGTGGATCCCAACTAGAGGTCTGCGGGTAACCCGTACCCGATCTATCATCGTAGAACTATTATTGTAACAGTTTGCTGTACATACGATCAGACTTAATATAAACATCTTAACATCAACATGTCTTCGTGATTCCGAGGTTTCAACGAACACCACCAGCTGAAAAGAAGGCCTTTATGCCCGCGAAGATAAAATGCTTGCATTTTCGCGTCATCACCGCTCGCAACCATAACATGGAAGAGACGATAAGGAAAATCATTCTCTTCCAGTGCGTTCATTAATATTATTTTACTTACTACTGCTACTATTAGCATCATTACTAGAGGTACATGGATAAGCTGGTGCCCTACACTTAGCTTTCAATTGCCGGTTTAAAAATATCGAGTTTTTGAATGCGCTTGCAACTAGGCTACAGCTGTTATTATCGCCGCTGTTGTTATTGATATATCTCGGTAAGAATTAGAACAATAAAAATAAATAACAATAATGATCATAATAATGGTAACAATAATATTCATCGTCATCATCATCGTCGTCGTCGTTGTCGTCGTCATCATCATCATCATCATCATCATTATCATCATCATAATGGTTAATGGTGCAAAGAAAAACTGAAACCACTATCAATAATGTTAAGCTTATTCCACGAACATCTACGTAAATAGGCCTAGCCTATATTTCACTTGAATGTATACGAGCTGTGTCCTAAAAGTCATTGTAATCGTTCGTAGGAGAAGGTAGACATGCCTCGTTTTTTTACTTCATAAAATTAAAACCGCTTATTGAATCGTCCAAATAATTAATTTTACAGGAATTAGCCGATATCTGTAATAGACCAACCTAAATGCTGGCATCGAAAGGACATCAAATATTAAGCCACACCATCACGTTTTCTCAAATTGGCACAGCTTATTGAATCACCCCCACCCCACTGTATTCCAAAACAATTAAATCCTAAATGCTGGCCACAAAAGGGCAACAAATGTTAAGCCACAAACAGTGTTCCCTACTATGTGCTCGTGTGCACGCGCATACGAGCCATGGAGCGAGCGCACAAAATAATAGGAAATTGCAAAATAATTTGAAAACTAATTACAATAATGTACAATACGACATATGCTATTAGCAGAGATGTATGGTCTCGAGACAGTTTTTTAGTGCCTCGGTCTTGGTCTCAGAGGCCTGCTGTCTCTGTCCCGGTCCCGCGGTAACGTCTCGATTTATTGGAAACTGTCTTAAAGGGAAAGTCTCACTCTGTCTCAAACAAGCGGTCTCGAATTTCGCGTTAACTGTCCTAAAATTTTGCGTAAGAAACTGAAACCGTAATCTACGAGAAACATATAATTCCGGTTAACGCGTGAGTCACATGATACTGAAATCAATCCAATAACCTTAGAGTGGAAAATGTCTGAGAGAGAACCTGAAATCGTGAAGTTTACGTTTACGCAATTTGAAGTTATTTTCAAAACAATAGCTATGGCGTGCCGTTTGTCATTGCTGCAAAACCACCATAACAGAAACAACTTCGAGTTTCTCAGGGTAAGGATATGCGCTAATTTTTAATTTCGTTTGGTATTAATTTTAATATCGAATTTGCTTATTTAAAATCGTCTAGAATATTTCAGACGTGTCTAAAAAAGGCTTTCTTTTTACTATTCAGAAGATAGGCGGAAGAAGAGATATCGAAAAAGATATAACGCGGCTATATAAAAACTGTTTTGATTGGTACTATATACATTATCAGTTTCAAATTGAAATTACAAATTAACCTTATTGCCGAGAACTGATGCATTAGCATGTTATAGCCTTCTATATAAGATCATCTGTCTTTTACAGTTTTACTGTCTTGTACTGTCTTGAACCCAGTGGCTCGGTCTCGGTCTTGGTACCTCATTGTCTCGTTCTCGGTCCCGTCCCGGTACCTCACTGTCGCGGTGTCGTCTTGGACTTGAAGTTTCAAGTCTTGTATACAACACTGGCTACAAAACACATTATAGACAAGAGACTTTTCTTTGAGTATCAGAACTTATCAAAATAGACCTTTAGATAAACTATGGTATTGAATGAACTATCAACACATTCAGTTCAGACCTGCGTACAAAAGCGTTAACCATTTATAAAGGGGCCCAAATGTTGCAACACAAAATTTTTGAGCACGCTGTCTCCAAAAAATTAGATGGAACATTGGCCACAACCTCACACATAGAACTTATTAACGGGTCATTTTCGGCTAATTCAACCCATTGTAGCGTGCAACTTTCTTTACGTTTAATCATATCGAAAATTAATGTTAAAACTCACGTTTCTAATTTGTGTCAATCCATGGTAGATTTACGAATACTTTTCTGGATTCTGTTCCGGAGTTTGACCCGACGACATCTTCAGCGGATTGGAAGGTTTTAGAAGTTGCCACAGTTAGCTTACCTTCCTAAATTGATTTTTTTACAGCATGTGAAGTAGATTAATGATCCTATACCAACAGTGCATGCGGCAATTACACAATTAAGCACTTTGAATCGATGTTACGCTTCTTATGTCTAACGAAAAGGTTATTGTCAGGTTCTGTTGATTTCTTTGCAGTTAGTGATTATTAATTTCAATCCGCCATACCACGTCATCTCTTACATCATACAGAACGTCACTGTAGGTATATTAATAATTATTCGTTTGTTGATAAATATAGCAATCTGAAAACGCATGAAGTGTAGTCCATAAATGACGTCACACAATTTTGGACGAATACCTCCAGAGGCGGCGAAATCGTTTGAAGGCGGAGGTGACACCCAATGAGACGCAGGGGCGTCAATCCCCTTAAATGATGGAGGCAAACCCCGGTCCCCAGTGTTAGGAAGGCAAGATATTTCCCCCTAAGACTAAAAAATTATCCCCCAACCTGAAATTGGAGGCATTTGCCTCCGGACCCTCATGTGGACGCCCCTGATGAGTCGGGTAGGAAATGTGAGGGAACACACGTATAACTTGTCCTCTTTCTGTGAAAGGTGGGGGGCCTTGTCCCCTCGACCCTCGGGATCGTCGATCCTGAATACCTCTGCCTTTCGTCACCATTGAGATCTATTATTTGCTATATATAACCTCATTGTTCATCACACGTCGTCACAATAGTCATGAACCCTCAAATATGACGTCACAGAGCTCTGATCTCCTCGAGAAACCAGATGTCCATAATGTTATCATCAGAGAAATACAGTCTACAAAGGTCGTGTACGATTCAAAAATCTGGCTAGGGAATCCATCGGCTCGGGGATATACATAAATGAATATCTACCACCAGGTGCCGTACCGCGGGAGGGACCAGCTGGGCTGTTGTCCAGGGCGCAAATGTGGGAAGGGCGCAAATTTCAGGGTAGAATAACTTTTTATGCCATAAAAATGCACTATTTTCAAAATGTGGGGGCGCCAGATTGATGCTAGGCACAGGGTGCAATTAAAGCTCGATACGGCCCTGTCTAACAAGCCGACTCCATCAAAATCGACTCTCCGATGACTCTGGAAAAGTACGCCACCCCTACCGACCACACACAGTCAGTGTCTTACGTGTCGAGGACCTCCTACATGGGCTAACAAGGATCTATCTGCTCCATAATCTGTTGGTCAAAATTGACCATGTCTAACTTTGATACTCGTTGTCATACTTAATCTTCAAAAGAACTGTGGTATTATTCCCCTGGGCGCTCCGCGGGTTGGTGTCAGAGGTGCTGGCCACTTGGGGCTCTGACTGTGCTCTGCTGCAGAGCTCTGGCTGTGCTCTGTTAGGCCCCACCCTAAGCTGACTGTGCTCTGTTATGCTCCGCCCAAAGCTAACTGTGCTCTGTTAGGCAGGCACCACCCAGAGCTGACTGTGCTCTGTTGGAGGCATCGGCCGTGCTCTGCAGAGCTGACCGTACTCTGTTGGGGGTCTGCTTGCGCTCTGCAGAGCTCTGGCTGTGCTCTATAGAGCTGACTTCGCTCAGTTGGGGCGATCCGCTGTGCCCTGCAGAGCTCTGGCTGTTCTCTGCAGAGCTGACTGTGCTCTGCATGGGCCCTGATAGAGCCTGGAGCACAGCGCAGATTATGGATTCATATATATTAATCCTAGTTTAACCGATTGTATAGATTAAATTTCACTGCGTTTCCTCGACTTAGGGATTGAACTACGCCACTGGTAGTACTCGGCCAGTGCTAGTCCCAAGCCTGGATAAAGGAGGAGGGCGACGTTAATGATCTTTGTTATCACACAGTGTCGTTAAACTGCAACAACCAGATTAGATATTCGTATCTATTAATCCTAGTTCAACTGTTTTTGTAGATTAAATTCACTGTGTTTCCTCGACTCTCGCTGGACATGAGTTCTAGCGAGGGTGATCTCCGGGTCTGAGCCTCGTGCCCTACCCGACGTTGGCAAACCGGTTGACCTGACGATAATGATCGCATCCAAAAAACGAGCTGGTTCCCCTGAAACCAGCAGTCAATTTTGGGTTACAACTGTGTCTGAAAACGAATCGGACAATGATGGAGTGCTGGTAACTCGTTTAAGATCCTCACCACAAAGGCAGATCAAATCGACAAAAATGAGAAGCGGGAAAAGATTCGCGTGACACAGGCTAACCTGTTAGCTCTTAGAAAGGCCAGTTGGACTTCGGTCCAGAAGCTGATGACCAAAACGGCGAAGGGCGCGATAGTCCCTGCGAAGCGGAACTTGCCGATTGTTTCGAAGCACGAGGGGCCTGCTGCACCGATGTCGGCAGCATCGTAGGCCCCTCCCGCCAGTGTTACGGTAAGCCGGTCGGGTTGAAAACCGGCTGCTTATTGAATTTTTATGTGTACCTTTGTTTAAGGTACATCGACGCTGGTCAGAGGTGAGCTGGACAAACAGTTCAGCCCTCTGACATCTGACATGCTTGCCCCGTCGGCGACGTGAGTGCGTGTGCACCTGGGCGGGCCAGACAGCAGAGAAAATAGTGCTCAATTGCTAGTTACCACAGACCCATGTGGGTACAAGGTCAAGGAGTTCGAGCTACATGAAATCGTCCGGCACAGAGGCAGGTACGTGCAGAAGGTGACTAAAGGTGTATCCGATATTTTTGACAGCCTGCAGTGACTGGAAAACCAGCGTGTAGTTAAAGTAAAAGGGATCCATAAGATCCAGAATCAGATAACGGTGCCGACGATGGCGGTGAAGAGTAAACTTTCCCAGGTTCAATTGTACCTTCCCCCTTAAACGTCGGCTATCTTAGTTTTAAATTACACGATTATGTGCCGCCACTTACTCTTTGTGTTTGTTGCTTGGGCCTTGGCCATGTCGCCAAGCATTGTAACAAATCAGAGTAATGCGGAATCTGCGTCGGGCACCATAAGCACACGGATTGCACGAAGCGTGAACAGCCGAAGTGCGCAGCCTGCGGCGGACCTAATCCAGCGATCGTGAGTGTCTGTCCGACAAACCCCCTGGCCAAGACTGCAACTACAATCAGCGTCAAGAAGGGGAAAACGTACAGCGACGAGATTCGGACTGCTCGCCAGCAACAGGTGAAGAAGACAATTGATGGAACCAAGACGATGACAGCTGGTCCGGTCATCGCGACGACGATGATGACTGGTGTTAAGATTGCCGGTGAAATTACTAAAGCGGAGCCGTCAAGCTTGCATCCTTCTGCTCGCCTGCTCCGTGAACGATCGCAGGTGGACCCACCGACCGTCCCTACTCCTGTTGTGCCCAAAGGACAGCAGGAGAAGGTGGTGACGATCGATAGCTTTAAATCGCAGAGAGATGCGCTTGACGTTCTAATCCATGCCTACACCCTGTTTGCAATGGCAATAGAGGCAACCGATGGCGGACAATGAAGATCATGATGATGATGGTGATGGAATTCTCGACACTCAGGATGAAGACCACTTTAGTGCAACCGCAATACCAAAAGCTGAATCAGAAAAGGATTCCGATGGAGATGGTGTTCCTGATAGACTGGATGAAGATGATGATAACGATGGTATACCTGACTATTTGGATGAAGATGATGAGGGTGATGGAATTCTGGATTTCCTAGAAGAACGAGACACTGATGGAGATGGTATTTTAGATCATCTGGATGACGATGACGATAATAATGGAATTCTCGACAATGAGGACCATGATGACCATGGAGATGGTATTCCTGATAAAGACGACGAAGATCACGAGGAATCGGTGACTGTGAAATATGACTCCCTTGAGAAAGATACCGATGGAGATGGATTGCCAGATTCAATAGATGAAGATGATGATAATGATGGAATACCAAACTATTTGGATGAAGATGATGATGGTGATGGAATTCTGGATTTTTTGGAAGAACGAGACACTGATGGAGATGGTATTTTAGATCATCTGGATGACGATGACGATAATGATGGAATTCTCGACAATGAGGACCATGATGACGATGGAGATGGAATTCTCGACACTCAGGATGAAGACCACTTTAGTGCAACCGCAATACCAAAAGCTGAATCAGAAAAGGATTCCGATGGAGATGGCGTTCCTGATATACTGGATGAAGATGATGATAACGATGGTATACCTGACTATTTGGACGAAGATGATGATGGTGATGGAATTCTGGATTTTCTAGAAGAAAGAGACTCTGACGGAGATGGTATTTTAGATCGATTAGATGACGACGACGATAATGATGGAATTCCGGACAATGAAGATCATGATGACGACGGAGATGGAATTCCCGACGCACAAGATGAAGACCACGTTATATCAGCAACAATACAGAAGGAAGAATCAGAAAAGGATACAGATGGAGATGGAGTCCCAGATTCAATAAATGAAGATGACGATAACGATGGAATCCCCGACTATTTGGATGAAGATGATGATGGTGATGGAATTCTGGATTTTCTAGAAGAACGAGACACTGATGGAGATGGTATTTTAGATCATCTGGATGACGATGACGATAATGATGGAATTCCAGGCAATGAAGATCATGATGACGATGGAGATGGCATTAATGATAAAGATGATGAGGATCATGAATTGGTAACTGTGAAATACGGCTCCTTTGAGAAAGATACCGATGGAGATGGTGTTCCAGATTCCATTGATGAAGATGATGACAATGATGGAATACCAGACTGTTTGGATGAAGATGCTGATGGTGATGGAATTCTGGATTTTCTGGAAGAAAGAGATGCTGACGGAGATGGAATTTTAGATCATCTGGATGACGACGACGATGGTGATGGAATTCCCGACACACAGGATGAAGACCACTTTAGTGCAGCCACAATGCACAATGAGGAATCAGAAAAGGATTCCGATGGAGATGGTGTTCCAGATTCCATTGATGAGGATGATGACAATGATGGAATTCCCGACTACTTGGACGAAGACGACGACGGTGATGGAATCCTGGATTTTCTTGAGAATGGAGCCGGTAAGATTTATCCAAGCAGTAGCGTTGTGTAAATTAAGTCTATATCCAGGGCTTAATGGGTACCTGGACGGTCATGGACGGTGTACAGGCGCTTATTTTCGAGGCTGGACGCCGCCTTGCCACTTATTTGGCCATCAGAGCCTGGACGCAGTCCATGAGCGTCCATGCAACAGTACGATTCCTCTATATGCGTACATTATTATCAACAGGAAAAAGAAGATGGAAAAATTTCCGCGCTTCGCGCGTTTCAAAACTTTATTTTACAACTTTCAAAACGATGCCGACGCCACTGGCCCCTTGTCGACAATTTCACAATTCTCTGTAGGCCGACGCTTTAAATTACAACAAATATTTCACCAACAAATAATTGACCACTAAATAATGGTTGATGGACAAAAAGCCTAACGAATGATAACAAATTCTATTTTTCGCCCATTGTATTTGGTTAAATAGAAGTTGGATTGATAGTAGTAATGTCTGCAAATCCAGCTTCTGGCTAAGCAAGGACCATTTTTTTCACATCAACTTCTGTCTAGGCAAATATTCTTTTCAATGATCCAACTTTTATCTCAGTAGGCATTGGGCCTATGTTGATCTAAATAGCATCTACTTTGGAAGAATTTAGTTCACCCATCCAACTTCTATTCCAGCATCATTAATATCACCAATCCAACTTCTGTTGCAACGAACACAGTGGACCACAGTCCACGAACCATTTGTTGTCGACTTAATATGTTGGTTTCCTATACCTTTGCAATCTTTAGTTCTTAACTTTTTGACACTAGGGGCCGTCCATAAATGACGTCACGCGCCTATGGGGAGGGGTCACAAATTTGTGACGATGTGTGACAGGAAGAGGGGGACGAAATGTGACGTCACATCATCACATCAAAATGCGTAATTTTATTAAAAACTTACACTCATTTAGACAAGTTCCACTTAATTAGCAGTGGCACAATTAAACAACACTAATTATGATTATGATACTCTTACTTTCTGAGGAATGCATAAGATTGTAATCCTTATAGGCTAATTAATTTCTCCATATTTCTTCGTTCTACTATTATAATTTGAAATATTTTATAGTTACAATTAAATGTTTTGATAATTATAAGGAAATTTGCATTACATTCTGGATATCTGGTTTCATTTTTGGGGAGGTCAGGACCTTGTGATGTGACGTCATATTTGATGGGGTCGTGGCATTTGTGACGACGTGTACAGAAGAGGGAGAGGTAAAAAATTGTCCAAAATTGCGTGACGTCATTTATGGACGGCTCCCCTAGCGTTTAGGCTTTTTTTTACACTTTAAGCGCTGCCTATATCCAGTGTCTGCAAAATTGCTGACATTCATTGCCATATGTAGGCCTATGAGGGAAAATCCATTTATTTCGCTTGCCTTAGTAATGAGTTTTTGATGAATATTCATCGTTTTGGCTTACAAATTGTTTTACGTGACCGTTATATAGAGGTATCGTGTCTTTAGATTTATAAAGCGCCTCACGCAGAATAACTATTCAGTGGCGCTCTTACTATTCAGAGGTAAATACATGCGCTTACCTTTAGTGTCCGCATGTATGGCCTAGATCCTGCTCTTTTGTCACTTAATTTAGAGGTAGACTTTTGGTGGCGCTATAATAGATTGGAAATTGCAATTACGATGTTAGGTTGTGTTCACTTTGCCAGCATTTCCACTGAGCTTATAGCTGCGTAGGGTTCATCAACAACAACTATTTTATCTAGCCAGTGAATGATATGACAAGTCATGAAGGCGCTATATAAAAACATATATAGGCCTGTGCGTTATATGCATTTCACGAATTTCTCGAAGTTGACACCGAAGGAGCGGATTTTTATGCAGGATTTCTGTCAAAGAGTGAACCAGATGTTGACGAGGAGGCTGCTGAAGCAACGACACCTACAGTCAGCAACACCTATTTCCGTTTCTCTGTTACAAGTCAAACTGTGGGAGCAGAGGACAAAGAAGTTGATAAGGAGGATGAGGCAGAAGATGAGCCACCTGAACCTCTCCGAGGTATTTACATCGATACTACAACAGATAGCGATGGAGATGGAATTCCAGATTTTAAAGATGATGACAATGAAGGTATTCCAGATCACCTTGATTTGGACAGCGGCATTGGAGAATTACGATTGCATGTGGAAACTAAAGCAGAAAGAGAAATAAGCCAAGAAGAGGTATACTTAGAAATGCGTTATATTAAGTGTCCTATTACATACACACAAACATTGGCTAATCGTTTTATTGGCCTATATTTTGAAAGAAACACGCCAAACAATAGGATCTATCAGATTGAGTTGAGCAACATCATAGCTCATAAACATTAACCACTATCATCAATACTACATGTATAGTATGACTGATACGGTGAAGGAGAGGACTAGCCAATAGCATACGCCTTCATAGGCCGAGGCTAAGAAAATGAAGTTGAAAAACATTATCCTATTCATGATTGTTTCATAATTTTTCATTCTTCTTCTTCTCCTTTTCCTACTCCCCTCCCTTTTCTGCTTCCTCGTCTTCTCCTTCAATTCTTCCTCTTCTTCTTATATTTTCTGTTCTCCCTATTCCTCTTCTCGCTCCTCCTCTTTTTCTTCCCCTTCCTCCTTCTTTTCTTGCTATTCGTTTTCCTCTTCGTCTTATTCTGTCTCATACTCTTCTTCCTCTGCTTCTTCTTCGTTCTTCTTCATCTTCTACTTCCTATTCTTTCTCTTCTTTTTATTCCTCTTCTTCCTCTTGTTCTTCCTCCTCCTCTTTCTCCTATTCGTCTTCCTCTTCATCTTATTCTGTCTCTTTATCTTCTTCCTCTGCCTCCTCTGCCTTTCTTCGTCTTCTTCATCTTCTACTTCCTATTCTTCCTCTCTTTTTATTCCTTTCCTTCCCCTTCTTCTTCTTGTCCTTCATCCAATTCGCTTCTTCTTCGTCTTACTCTTTCTCTTCCTCTTCTTCCTATGTCTCCTCTTCTTCTCCGTCTTCTACCTCTTCGCCATCTTCTTCATCCACTTCCTCCTCTTCGTGCTCCTTCTGCTCCTCTTCTTCCTCTTCCTCTTCGTTTTCTTCTTCCTCTTCGACTTCTTTCTCTTCCTACTCGTACTCTTCCTCCTCAATGTCCTCTTCTTCTTCTTACTCTTCCTCCTATTGACACTCTCCCTTCTCCGCCTGCATTCATCATGTCATCTCCGCCTTCTTTTCAGTCCTTCTCCTAATTTTCCATCTGCATCCATTTCCCTATTCTTCCTTTTCTTATTTCTCTTCTTACTCTTCCTCATCCTCCTAATCCTTTACATTCTCCATCTGAATCCATCGCCAACTTCTCCTTAACCTTCTTCCCCTCAATCTTCCACCTCCTCCACCTGCATCAATCCTCCTTTTCTTTCTCTTCTTCCACCTGATTCTTCTCCTGCCCCTTGTTTTCACCCATTCTCTTCTTCCTCCTCTTCCCTGCGTCATCCTGATCCATGCCTTCGTTCTTTTCGCACCACACTTCACCTACCTCGTCATTCTCTTCCTACTCTTCCTTTTCTCCTGCTTCCGGCCTCCTCTTTTTTATCCTGCTTTTCCTTCTACGTTTTCCATCCTCCTCCTCTTCTTTCTTAGATCCTCCTTTTCCCGTCCTCCTCTTTCTTCTCTTCATCATCCTCTTCTTCCTCCTGTGCTTCACCGACTCCTGCCTCTTCTGCTTTCCTCTTATCTGCTCCTCCTCTTCCCTTCTTCCTCCTGATTCCGTTCTTCTCTTCTTTCTCTTCCATATCTTACTGCTTCCACTGCCACAGCAGCTGCCATTGACGCTGTTGTTGCTGCTGATGCCACTGCTACTACTACTACAATTACCTCCATGACCACCATCACAACAACAACTATAACTACTACTTTCACTTCTTCAATACTACTTCCACTACTGCAACTTCTTTCATTTAAGCCTATTTATTGCTATTAGTACATGGGTAGCTTGTAATCCAATTACCTGGTATGCAGCAAGACAATGGGAAGGCATGCTAATGACGTCACGGGTACGTGTTTACACGCGGGTACGGGCAAGCAATTTTGAGTACAGGTCGGGTACGGGTAACGGTCCTGTGTTACTGGTAAGGGTCGGATAAAAAACACCCTACCCGCAGACCTCTATTTTGTACCTGCGCCCCATGCGGCACTTAAGGCGCAAGACCACATGTGCTAGAGTTGTTTAATAACCCATGTAGCAATCGTCAGCATACGTTCTTAATGTATTCGGCCTAATGTTAGAACATTTAGTAAGTGGTACTCAACCAACTGACGTGATATGATAAACCACAGGTAGAAAACTTTTTACTGAGTGATCAGATATAGATACGCAGTTTCAGGATTGTTGCAGGAGAGTCATTTTGGCAGAGGAAGATGCAGTAACGGTTCCGAGGATTTGCTTCATCGACATCTTCGAGAGTCACCCTTACTATAGATTCCGAACTTTTTCCGTATGTTTGATAGTTAACCGTGTAAATCTGCTAGTGCTTTCATGCTGCGTCCAGGTTTCGCGGGAAGCGAAGTCGGAGGACAATGCGTTGAGGTCTCCATTTTCTTGTTACATTCTATTTGTTTATGCTACCTGACACAGACCAAAACATTCATTACTTTTAAAAACAAATAATTAGACATTTTATTATGTTTTAGTGATACTGTTTAAGTGTTACATCGTTTTCGTGGTTATAGTCATTATCGTCGCAGTGTAATCGACGGCGATTATAGTATCATTGTATTGTAATAATGTTAGGATTGTGACTATTATTCGTTTGGAAAGAACATTTAACCCTTACCCCTCCAATTATTATATCAAACGCTTCAGAATTGGCTGCTCCCAGCGGCTTCAGGAGTGGTAAGGGTTAAATTATAGGCTAGGCTGGAATATTTTTATCTGTTACGCACCAAGCGAACTCTATATACGTGGCAGACTGCAGTAGCCGTTGGCTTTCGCTTTTATAATCTTGTAGGCCTACTAATGGTTCCGGTAATGGGCTTAATTAGCCAGACGCCCAGCACAACATCCAAATCGCGCATCAGCAAAATGAATGACAGCGTTGGAGATTTGCCTGTAATGTAGGCCAAATGTGTATTATTCACGACAGCGCTCAAATTGAGAAAACAATAATTGAATAAAAATATGATGCCAATTTTAAAAAAATTACAGATATATTTATATGGAACTGCTGAAGCAAGGTTAATATCGAGCACTGCTGAAATTTGACAGAGTTGGTCTAAAATTTCATTCTAGATCCTTAATAATTTTAATAAACTACAGCTCCGTTATAGTGATAAACATAAATTTACGACCCAGTTATTTTATTTAAAAATACTTAGTTCAAAGTACTGTCACTGTACATAATTAGTGATTTATTATTATTAAATGTGCCTAGCAATATGATACATCAACCCCAATTATTCTATTGATAAATTATTTCATTTCTACTATGAACTAATCTCATTTATTTTAAGTCACGGAGTGTTAAGTCATGACCAACTATCCATCGAATCTTATCTTGAACTCATTGGTTACATACAGGTACCAAAATGATGTAAGTGATAAAACAGACACAGATATTCCAATCAACATATAATAAACGTACCCTTAACACTTTGCAAACGAAACTGTTGATGTTTCTTTTCTTTAGATCCAACTACTGTTTCTTTCTTTCCTGTCCTCACCTGCTGGTTGGTTTACGTCCTCTCTGAGGTAAAGATTGTGAGACAAAGTGCCTTGCTGCTTGGACTCCAACATATCCGACTTCGACCCTTTCATTCATATACATACACACTTACAACGCATACACACATACAAATACAAACAAACATATAAAGACGTGTACAAGAAATTCAACACATAATAACATCTCCGTTACTATCTTGGTTAATGCTTTAATCGTCAACCTACAGTTACTCTATATTATGGACTCCTACATGACGGACTACAACCCTTTCATTCATACACACATATATATATTATATATTTATATATATCTATGGAACTTCACACATAACTACAACTCCGTTTCAAAGTTACAACATCTTTACTTCAGAAAAAGTAACGTCGATGTAATAACGGAGTTATAGATTCTTCACAATAAAGCCACCACGCTGCTCGGTTAAATAGAGATAAACGTAATAATCAGTCTATAGTGGTCAGGCTGTAAGTTTCAATATTATCATAGTTTTTTAAAACATAAATATGTATGCAAAATTTATTACTCATTGTAACGGAGTTATGGATCTTTAATATACTATATTGTCATCAGAATCATTTTTTTTCATAAATTGTCAACATAAACAAGAATCTAAATTGGTCTCTTGCTGGTAAATAAATATATCGGTTGGTGCTCTGCTTTCGAAGACGTCAATTCAAAAATCGAGAGTTCTCAATTTATTCCACATATGGCAAAAGACTCTCAGTAACGGTGTTGTAAAATTTTTATAGGACAGAAGTTATATTTATTTTTAGTTCCTTATTAAGTTAACAAGTTTCTGAAAACCCTATAGAACACTGGCCAAATATAGGTTAAATATAAAAAGTCGTTAAAAATCTTTAAAGCACTTCAACTACCAATATAACGTAGCGTTGTATCAACTCAACAAGGGAAAGGACAATGAAATTTTTTATATTATTAGGACTTTGCTACTTTTTTCCATAATACTTAAATAAATAATATTTAAAAAATCAGCGTTTTTTAAGTCATATATACCATACCAGAATATTAAAAAACAGAATTTGACCTTTTGCTAAGGCCGACCAAAGCAAAAAACCGAGATTTCTCGATTTTGAGAGCTGTCGTGAAAAATACCCAAATACACTTCCCTTTCAAACACTCCCGGGTCGATTTATCCTAGGATAAATTGACCCGGGAGTTAATTGAGTTAATTCTATCTAGGAACAGTTGAGTGGTGAAGTGCATTGTAGCCAAGACATACACACTCCCGCTGGTGAATAGACACTCCCGTGGAGTTGATTCTTCGTAAGATAAATTGACTCCATGGAAGTTAATTCTTACTGGGATAAATTGACTCCAAAACCGAATGCAACAGAGGAGTTAACTCTACGTAGTAGAACTAACTCCCGGGGAGTTAATTCATCCTAGGATAAATTGACTCCCATACCGAATGCAGTAGGGGAGTTAATTCTACCTAGTACAAACTAACTAACGAGGAGTAAATTTTTCCTAGGATATATTGACTCCCATACTGAATGCAGTAGTGGAGTTAATTCCTCCTAGGATAAATTGACTCCCGGGAGTTATGGCTAGAGTTAGGGTTAGGGGTTGGGGTTAGAGAAGTCAGTTTATCCTAGAAAGAATTAACTCCCAATGCGCCAGTTTGTCCCAGTTAGAATTAACTCCCCTATTGCATTAGATTTGGGAATCAGTTTATTCTAGGAAGAATTAGCTCCCAGGAGTCAGTTTGTCCTAGGTAGAATTAAGTCCCCTATTGCATTCGGTACGGGAGTCAAATTAACCTAGCAAGAATTAACTCCCCGGGAGTCAGTTTGTCTTCGGTTGAATTAACTCCCTTATTGCATTCAGTATGGGAATCAATTTATCCTAAGTAGATGAAAAGCTACGCTTCTGGCACATAACCAATCAGCGACGCACATTCTTGTCACGTGACATTCTCGGACATCCAATTAGCATCGAGCATTTTTATCACGTGACCAATCTACGGAAATTCTTATCACGTGACCTTCTTGAACCAATCAGCGATGCACATTCTTTCACGTGACCTTCTTGTCGCGATGACTCATGAAGTCACGACGTGCACGCATCGACCCGCGCGTGATGGCCGAGCCTGTTTATAGAACGCGGCGTAAAAGGCGGGTAATTTCCCAAGGTATCGGCGACGCGGTCGAGCGAGACCGACCGAGCGTGACCGTGTACATAAGGACGTAGGCTGAGACGTAAACAGCATGTTCTTTCCTATGGGTTCGATATAACTAATAATCACGCATGCACGAGTTATCACATCGTCGTCAAGTCTTCGTTAACAATCCAGAAATTTAACGAATCTGGTTAACATAGCCATTTAACCAGCGACTTGTTTCCACGTTTCCTGATTATCTTTTCGACTCTAAATATTTCTTGCGTAGTCTTTTGAAGCTCCTGTTCGTAGAACGAGCCCTGTATTTCTTCACCGTTATAATCATCAATTCTTTAAGTTGGAGGATACGTCTATTGAATTTTAGTAATTGTAAAGACTTCTTCAGTCCATCTAGGTGTATAACCCTTTTCAAAGGTCGTCTTTTTCTTCGTTATTCTTACCTTATCACCGATCGAGAATTTAAGTTTAATGGGTTCAGGAGTTTCGCGGCCGTATAGATTCATCTACACGACCTTTTCGTTTTCTTTCATTCTCGCTCTAGCAGGCGTCATTCTAATGGAAGAATGTTTAGTTTCGTTATAACTGTTAACCATAACGTCCAACACGTCGATATATCTTCTAGTCGATTTAGTCGATAAATATTTAAACATCTTTTCTCTCAGCGTTCTATTCCATCGCTCGACGACTTTTCTTCGTTCTTGGTAGAATACAATTCGACCAGTTTTTTAAAGTCTTTGTTGCAAAATTCTTTACCCTTATCTACCCAAAGTTTCCCCGGTTTCCCCCTCTGTTCGCGAGTATCTTAGCGAACTCTTCAACCGTTGATTTTCCGTCTTATCCTTTAACGGAACGATCCAACCGTATTTGGAAAATACGTCTATTACGGTCAACAGCTATTTATTAAATTGCCTTATAGTGGGCTTGTGTAATTCTTCAGCGAGTTGATCAGTCCATTTCAACGGAGACTGTTTTGCTTGTAATTTTGAAGTTTTTTAAAATTGGAAACCCCTAAACCGAGACTCGCTTTGGAGGCTAAGATAGGTTTGACTATCGTCCGTTCAATCCGCTCCCGTACGCTAGGATTAGGAATGTTGTTTAATTCGTTTACCATCGCTTTATCGGCGACATTCCTAGACGCTGTGTCGGAATACCGATCGTAAGCTAAAACGTGGCGATAAGCGGCGTTATCGACTCTATCTACTGGCCTCGACCAATCTTTCGGTGTCCCGTCGAGGTTCAGTCGCAAATCTAATCTAGTTCCTGGTCCCGCAAACGAGTGACCTGGAAGATGCATTTCACCGGGAAATTTGGCCCAAGGCAATTTTATGTTACGAGTGAACGAGTTTAGAGACCCGACAAGATCACCGCCGTCTGCGGCTTTCACTAATTGCGTCTCTGTTATTCCGCACACGGCGCACGTGCCTCTAAGCATTGGACGTCCATTTTTGCTAAAGACGCTCTGGATATTTTTAGTATCGGTTTGTGTCTTACATTTAACGCAGAACATCCTTATATTTAAATACAATGTTATTTATATTTAAAACGACAACGATGGAAGTGAAAGATTTATCGTGGAACGATTCCTTATCGAAAAGATTCAATAATCTTCTGTTACCGAGAAGTATAAGAGGACTTATCGTAGGAAAATGTGGATGCGGTAAGACGACTCTGCTGCTTAATTTACTTCTTAGACCCGGATGGTTAGACTACGAAAACCTACAGGTATTAGGAAGACCTCTCTTTCAACCAGAGTATAAAATACTTAAGAAAGCATTCGAAGAAAAAATACCAAAAGAATCGATCATCTGCTTATTCGGATGTCAAGACGAGATCATGAGACTAAATATATCACCCGCATTCGTGGTTGAGGAAATGGCTAAACAGATAGATAAAAAATCCGACATGGATTGTAAGTTCTTTGAATCGTCCGAAGACGTACCAGATCCTAGAGACTTGAATCGCGAAAAGAAGAACCTGATGATTTTCGATTATTTACAGTTAGAAAAACAGAGCAAATGCGAAACTTACTACATCCGAGGAAGGCACAGTAACGTTGATTGCTTTTACCTCGCACATAACTATTTCAAACTGCCTAGACACACGATCAGAGAGAATGCAAATCTTATCTGCTTGTTTCCACAAGACCTGAAAAAAATTAATCACATCTACAACAATCACGTGAGTACGGACATGCCAAAGGAGGAGTTTAAACAACTATGCGAAAGAGCGTGGAAGCTACCTCACGGATTTGTAGTGATTGATCAGACGAGTGAAAAGAACAAGGGAAAGTATGGATGCGGATTCGATGAATTCTAAATTCCGTCATAAATGATTAAAAATAGAGTACAATAAAAGCAATGGAATCTCTTCTACAAAAAATCGTCGACATCACGGAAAGGACGGCTCGTAACACGGAGCCAAAGTCGTCGTTTTACATTTTGTTGAGCGAAAAGAGCACGCGAATAAGGACTCGGTTCAATCCGTTGATCGAGCTCAACAAAAACAAAAAGTACGAAATGGCCCTAGTAAATCTCGAAACGTACTACTCTTGGCCTAATATCGACGCGACGAACAACAACTTAAGATATTCTCCGGATAATGGGTCGACGTGGTTTAATTTGGACATTCCAGAAGGCTGCTACAAAATCCCGGATATAAACGAATACGTGCAGAGAGTCATGAAAGAAGATGGCCATTACGACAATCAAAGCGATAGTCACACTATCGGGTTGGAAGCGAACAACAATACGCTGAAGACTGTCTTGAACGTAGCGGAGAATTACGTGGTCGATTTTACGACTCCGAACTCTATCAGAACGATTCTCGGATTCAACAGCCAAAGATACACGTCGGGTTACAACGAATCGGAGAACTTAGTCGATATAATGAGTATTACGAGTGTGAGGATAACGAGCGATATCATCGGAGCCTCGTATACGAATGGAACCACTGAAAACGTTATCTATTCCTTTTTTCCAAACGTGGGACCTGGGTACAAGGTCGTCGAAGCACCAACAAATTGTATATACCTTCCCGTCATTCTGTCAACAATTTCGTCGATGGAAACGACGCTTACAGATCAAAATGGAAAACTGATCAACCTAAGACGAGAGGAGTTATCTATAAGATTTCACATCAGAGAAGAGTGAGAGTATTAAAAGTTCATATCCATTATATGTAAAATGAGTTGATACGAAAACGTAAGAAAAGTTAATCTTTCGGATGGGCAGAAGGCTAACACTGTAAGATCCATTCAAGCGGGAACCGGCTTTAGCATCAGACTAAGTCACGGAGATATACACGGTGATCACGTGTTAGCTCTTACCCAGGGGCAAATTAATAAGTTGACTAAAGCGTATCAAGGGGGAAAGGGCACGACGATTAAAATGAGTAAAACGCAATTGATGCATAACAAGGAAGTCGAGGGTGGACTTATCGGCGCCATACTACCCTTTCTAGCTACTACGGGTAAATTCATTCTTTCGAGCGTATTACCCAGCTTGTCTACGGGAACTTTAACGGGTATAGGCGCAGCGGCTGGGTCGAAAGTCATAGACAAAATGAGCGGTTCAGGAGGTGGGGCTATATACATCAAAAGAGGAGGTGACAACGTCACGCCGATGGTCTTCACTTGAAACCGTGGACGGGAAAAGGATTAGAGAACGCAGGAGTAGGAATTTATATACGTAATGGTCCTGGGCTCGCAAAAGCGGGAAAAGGACTTATACTCGGTCCTAATTCACCCTTCCAAAAACGTTCCGCTTCTCGGCTAGTTGCTATAAAACTTAATTTTCTATAGAAAAATGTCACGACCAATACACAAAATGGGGTTTACAAATCCTGCTTGTCCGAGTTCGGTTAGAACTCGCCCGGACTGGAGACCGAAAGCAGAAGTGGTAGACAAGCCCTTTAGACAACACGGAGGACAAAGATGGGAGATATTCCTTCAAAACGAAATCACGATTCAGCCAAGACAAACGATCACGCTAGCGCTAGGACTAGGAGTGCGAATGACTAGAGGAGTGTGCCTGGTTTCGTTGAGACAGAATATCAAAGCAGCCGGATGCATCATTCATGACGAAACCTTTGCTGAAACCGTAGACGATTTCACGATTGCGATTCAAAACGATTCCGATTCTGCGGTTACCATAATCGAAGGAGACCCTCTTTGCTACGTTAATTATCTCGTTCATTACTTCGATTGATATTTAAGAAAATGTATCGACTATTAAAAAAAATTGGAAAAACGCGAGAAACCATGCTTTACGACAAACGAAGTCAACGGACTCGCGCACGAGTATCGACTTAAAAAAACCACGGAAATTCGAGAAGAGATAACTCGAGAACGCGATAAAAGAGCGGCGTTGAGTAAAAAGTACCGTAGAGGTATAAAAATAATCAATGCGTTGAAAAACGGCCTAACAATAACCACGGTAGCACTTGCTATGACAGGGGTCAGTTACCTAGGTACGGGGATCGCAGCACCGATTGCGATGGTTACGGAAGTAACGGCTTCAGTAGCTGGCACGTTGGGTGTTGTCGGTGGTTTAATCAAACTCGCACCAAAACTAAAGAAACACGAAAGGATCGAGACGTTAGCGGAGGCAAAACTCAATACGATCGGCGGGCTCGTTTCGAATGCTTTAGAAGACGGAAGTATCTCGAACGAGGAATATTCGTTAACACTACGGGAACTCGATACATTTAACGCGTTGAAAAAGGGCTAACGTTGAACGCGTTTTACGATGAGTTTTACGTTTACGTTCTACGTTTACGTTCTACGTTGAGTTTCACGTTGAGTTTTACGCTGGGTTTTACGTTCTGCGTTTGTGTTAAAACATTATGATACCAAATTAAAATTGTTTAAAACGGTTTAAAACAAGACTCGTTATCTGAGAAATTGGGGGATATGGGACTACAGCGAAAATTTAAAAAGGCGCACAAACCCCTCATCGACTCTCAGTCTGAAATTTCCAAGGAGCTAGGTAGTATAAAACAAAGCTCAACGGCAACTGTCGATGCGCTCCGAGCGTTACCAGCCTCTTTATCTACATCGGTAAAAGCTGTCCAATTTCCGCATTACCCGTCGATCGAAGCGTACGACGATGATCTCGTATCGGATATCAGAACCATAGAATTAAGAGATATCGCGACAAAGTATTTAAAAGAATACGCCTCGAACAGAAAGTCGACGGATACTACTTTCGGCATAAATTCTAAAGACGATTCTGCAAAGATTACGATAAGGTCATCTACGGTATGAAACAGACTTTAACGCTAGTTCGCAAATCCGACGACAATGCTATTTATAGAGCTAACGGAGTCGATGCCGAAAGGTAAACATTGATAAAATATCGTGGTTTATGACGCACGTGAATCCGTCTGACACGGAAAGAATGCAGCTGCATAAAACGACCGAAGCAAAATCGACGGTGCCCATAGGCTATCGCGCCCATCAATGCGAAACCATATCGCTTCCTCAAACGACCACGTACATTTGGCGTCTAGGAGTTAAGACGGCTCCGGAGAAACCGAGGTATATCAACGTTGGATTTCAGACCAATCGGAGCGGTGATCAAGAATCCAATCCATCGATTTTCGATCATTGCGATCTCAAAACATGTACGTGATGATGAATCAGGACAGATACACGGCGGTCGACTACAACCTCTCGTTCCCTAATCAACAGTTTTCGAGAGCGTACAGAGATGCGGCGACGTTTAGCGAGAAATTCTACGGAATGGAACAACTCATTACTCAGAGCAATTTCACACCGGCCGATCATAAAGATCTTTTTCCGCTGTTCGTTTTCGACGTCAGCAAACAATCGGAGCGGGTAAAATCATCGGTCGTCGCTATCCAGATCAAGCTTAGCTTCAATGCCGCTGTCCCTGCCGGGACGGAGGCCTACGCCGTAGTCATTTCGGATAAGCTGTTAAACTTCCAATCCGATGGACAGAAAATGAATGTGATGTTCTAACGTAGCTGTCTAGCGTGGGGTGTCGTTTTTTACGAAAATAGTTTAAGAAAAATATTTTCATATTATAAAATATGAAACTCTCATAACTGAAATCGAAAATGAAACAACATAAACTCCCGGGTGCTTCCTATATGAACAAACCCGAAATGATCGCCGTTCTCGTTGAAAAAAGACTTCTACCCGAAGAAGAGCTACCCGAAGAGAAGAATAAGCACGAAGCAGTGAACACTGATAATAAAAGCGGAAAATACTCCTACCTTCAAGGAATCCGTAACAATCCGATTCGCGTAGAAATCTTGGACAGAGATACTAACAAAGTCGTTGAGTATTCGTCTATGTACAGAGCGGATAGAGCGCACAAGACGAGCGCAAAAACTATGAGGGCGTACCACCGAAAAGTATGGAGAAAAAGATACGAGATCAACATATTCGAGACGATTAACGGAACCGAGGCTCCATGACAGGGTTTCCAATTGCTGTCTTAAAGTTTTTTCTAGCTATACATAAAAGTGAGAACTCGCAAATTTTTGGATTTGGATTTGGTTAGACTAGAAGAAGACGTCGTTTATACGGTAAAAACGATGCAGTTCATATACGGTTCGGAAAAATATTTCTATCTAGAGACTCTGAACGAAGCGTCTTCGAATGTGGATGAATTTATTATATGAGCGTGTATGGCGAATCGCCTGAAATTGCCAGTTACGATAAGTTGGAGAAGAAAAGAAAGCTAGGTCGGAATGAACGGTTTACGTTTAAGAAAATGACTATCGAAATTGATCCGGATTATCGCAAGCCCTGTATATTAGTAACGGGGGACAACGACGTTATTCGTCTGGAGTAAGATTTTTATGCCGTGATTTTCAATGATATCATCATTGAAAATTATCATTAATCGTCGTAGAACAACGGAGCTCATAAACACCGCTTGTTTTCTACTTAAATTAATGGAAGGTTTATTATTTCTGATATACGTTAATGTTTGATATAGTTCTTTAAGATGTATATTAGCCGTCGTAAACGAAAAACTGCATCGTGCGCAACACCGGTTTTGTCCCCTCGGCTCTCACGCAATACATTCTAAAAAGTGAATATTTTGAATGGGGCTCGATTTGAGATTCTTGATAAGTATTGCCTAAATAAGTAGGATTAGGTGGGGCGTACAGAGTAGTAAAGATTCCGTTTTCAATTTCTGCCTCAAACATCCAGTGGTAAATTCTGTCGGTATTTTGCTTCTTCCTTTCAATCCGATATTCCAGATGCTCACCGCTGATGGACACTGAACTCGTAGCTGGAAGTGCTCGTTACCGTTGACAACCCATTCTCCTTCATCTTTGAAAGCATTGAATGCTTTGTTACTATGCAATTCCGTACTCACATGCACATAGAAACCGTAGTTGTTCGTGTTGGATGTTAATCGAGGTATGTAACCGACGTGACATTTTCTGTTCCGGTGGGAAATTTCGGTATGAGTAGAGATCCACTGCAACATCGAGACACCCGTCTAACCCAGATCACTATCCACGGATATAATTTGAAATCTCCAGTACCCGTAATTAGGCGAAGCCGAAAATGTAAATTTATTTAAAATTCCATTTACCATAACTACTGAATTGGAAGAATGTACGATATCGGCGAATACGTTTCCATCGTTGCTCGCTTCAACTTTCCAACTAGTTATTTGTTCATCCTGGGTAGCTTCGTCATGGCCAATAAAATAAAATCCCGACATAGACAAAGGAACGGGATATTTCATCTGAATCCAAGCATTAACTGGTGTATCGGCGATCCAACACAGCGGGAAAGAACTGACGTTTTGAACCGCTTTCCACGGTTCAAAGTTATGCCCAGCCGATATGCGATGTTCGCTCGCACTTGCCACATAAGTTAGACCATCGATTGTCGTTTCGTTCGAGGTCATGGTGGGGGTCGCGGTAACGAAACGTCTTGCGATCATTTCGTCGACGTATCTCTTATTAACCAGCTGATTATCGCTAATCGGGGAAGCGTTATTATTCGTTCTCGCATTGTTGACTAGAGCCGTAACTCGAGCCCAGCTTACGGCTTCGTCGCCGTTACTCAGCGGATCGCCGGTAGCACCTAACGGAGGAGGATACATTGTCGGTAAACCTTTAATCGAATTACCGTCCATTTTTAAATCACCGTCCATAGCGTTCGTGCCATCTCGTCTTAGAAATGTTTTACTTGCTTGAGACAGAGTAACACCTCCCGAAACTACTTTTTGCGTCGATTCCGCATCCGTACGTCCAAACTTATCGACAGGCATGTTTGTTTTAATATACTATCATATTTATTTATAAAAACACTGAATATAGATCGTTCATCACTTCTTGAAAATGACAACCGTCGTTCATCGTACGCTTTAACACGTGCAAACACAAATGTCCACAAAACACTTCGCCATCCGGTTGTATTCGTTCGCTATTGTAATACACGGGTCTTCGTAAATACTGCAGCAACTCATTGGGAGGACTTAATCCATAGCTGTCGAAATAGATCATGTCGTTGGCGCGTTTGATCCAACACGTCCAGTGAGTTCCTTTCCCATTGGAATCGTCCAGATTAAGGATACCGCACTCGATCTTTGTCGGTAGTCTCTTTGACAACCCGTCCCGCAAGAACACGACTCTAAAATGACGAATCTTTAATCGCTTCGCAGCATTGATCAGCTGTACGTTCGACAAGTGAACATTTGGTAACGTCACACCGCAAACATCGGTTACTTTATCACTGTAAAAACTCATTTTATATATTCGGCGGGTATATTCATTATGGACGCAGCGAGTAATGACCGTATGCCAACTTTATAATTCCATCTTCCTGGATTACTCGCTTATCATCGTCAGCAGACTTTATTCACTTCTTTGGAATAGACGTCGTGATGATGCGATCGTATGACGTTCATTTTCCTCGATTGTTCTCTTTTGGTGAACAGACAGTCCTTGTAATCGTCGTGAGTAATCGTCCTCTTGACGACGCTCTGCTTAACGCCTTTACATTTGCTATAGTCCTCTTCAGACATTCTGTACGAATACTGCTTCGATCTCAATCCGATAAACTCTTCGATCTGTTTTCCACCGGCTTCGTCTTTGAACATGCCGATGACTTTCTTGTTGATTCCGATTTCGATACTAGAAGGATGGTCTCTAGGATAATCGCTGGTATCGAATCTGCTTCGAACATCCTCTGCGATATCCGCGTAAAAATCGTCAGTTTTAATTTCGTAAGCAAACAAATGCGTGTCCGTAAAAAGCAATTTCGCTTTTTGATCATATTTCTTCTGGATGTAACTGTAGTGAAAGTCGTACGTCGACGTCTTGCTCAAATCGAGGATACACATACCTTGATGTATCGGTTTGTCATAAAACAGTTTCGTCATTTTCATGCGAATGGCGAGTAGATTCTAGTCGAAAATGGTTCGACAATCGTAATTCGGTTTCGCCGCTAGTTCGATGGCTTGCTTCTCGTCGCACACCAACCTTATGTCAACACGATTATGGCTATTTTCACAAGTTTTCCCAAACACGCTATTATTCAGCAATTTGAAAAAATCTTTCTCGAAATCGTTGTTAGCTTTTGTTCGCAATTCGATATTCAGATCGATATACTTCTTCAGCCGTGCGCTTTCTTCGAATGTGATCCCTCGATGAATTTTATTTACCCTTAAATCTAAGCTTTCGTACAGCTTCAAGTTTTCGTGATGCACTACGTACTTCTCTTTATCGTTCAAGTTCGGAATGAGTTTCGACACGGTTGACGATTCAGGCGTAACGCTCTCGGGAGCTAAGGGATAGTCGTTGTATAGATCGTGTAACTCGTCGGGATATTCTAAATCGACTTCTAATATGCACGCCGACTATCTCCAATCGTCAACTCGTCGTCGCTCATCCACTCGAAGCCGTGAGTCGGTAAACTCTTGCTCATAGCCCATCCGTACAGGTTGTTCGTGTCTAGGTAGGTTACTAACGATGATGGTTTACTACCATCGAACGCTTCTCCCATGTACTTGTTGTTTGCCTTCCCTAACGATTCGAATTGGTGCTGATGATACCTCCTCTAATCCCATTCTTTATCATTAGAATCATATCGTAATCGCTCAGCAACTCCAAATAAACTCCGGTTAACTTCAAAGAGGCGCCCCAAGCAAGGCCAAGAGATGTATAAAACCAAGCGGGATCTAGCCCGTAGTGCTCGCCGCAAACGTCTCTAAAATTCTCGAATACGTCGGCTAGCAACAGAACAACGGGAACGTAATATAAATCGTGATATTGTCTTAACGTTTTAAATCCGAATTCTTTCCATACCGTCCGTGCGTATTCGTAATCTTCGTCGCTAATGTCCGATTCGTTAAGTCTCGAATAGAAGTCTGATTTTGGTGGTAGTTTTCTTTCGTTCAATCTTTCGACAGAATCTACATAATCGTAAGGATACACTCCTTTTCTAAGTAAAAGATCCAACCGATTACCATCGTAAAACTCGCTCAGATTCTTACACTGATCTTTGCTCAGGTTCCTCGATAAAAGTCGAGACTCGATGCCATGAATCTAAAACTGTCGCTAAATCGTAATTCACGCTTAACGGTGATTTCTTTGTTTTCTTTATTTACAAACTTATCGACAACGACTTCTCTCCTAAAACGATATATAATTTTCATCGTTGCAGGGAATGCAATTGATCTGCTCGTTATTGTCACCACGTAATTTCTTTACGAATAAGTGACTATCGTACCAGGACAGATTGTGAAAGACCGCCGGTAAAAACTTTGGAACTCTATAGTTCAGATTATAGTTCACTCCTTATGTGCGGCACATCTAAATTTACCGGTCAGATGACAATGATTTCTTACTCGATCTTCACTCAACTCGCTTCCACAGATATGACAATCAGTGGCGGAGTTGAATAGCGTCTCTTCTTTCTTACCGAATATCATCTTCTTGGGGAATTTAAATCGATCATATATTTCTCTTATATTCTTTGTAAGAGTATCTACGAATATCTGAGCTACATCGTCGTCTTCGCATTCAGCCGTGAAAGTCACTGGGTCTTGCGAATATAGGTCATCGTCGAAACATTTCACGTAAGAACAAAACGAGCTAGAAGTGTGTTTTTTATATACTAGCTGGTGTAGGACACTCCAGGATCTGGTTGGCACGTATCGATCGGTTTGATGAAACATTCGAAATCGGCGTACACGATAAAGGGAACTCTCATCGATCTACAATAATTTTTGAAACTCAACATTGTTCCCGGTTTAGGAAGTTCAATTCTTTGAGCGTTGTTATGCGAGCAGTACTCGTCGTGTCTATTCAACGACTCTATCTCTCTGTAACCCATCAAACATCTTTTACAGTAATGCATCGAATTATGGGATTTTTCCGTTCGTTCCGACATGAGTCTGTTAAAGTTCTTAATCCAACAGTAATGCTTCTTTTGGTCATCTGAAATTAGCAACAGGTCGACTTCTGGTGTACCCCGCGGCTGTTTCTACACATAAATCGGAAAAATACCGCTTTCGTATCCGAAAACGTAAACCCTAACATTATTATTTCTCTCAAACTTATTAATCACGTTCGCCTCAGTAGCGGCTGGGAATTCGATTCCGTTCCAATCAAGTTCGTCAGACTGCTTGATTAACTCCTTCGTAATTCTTTGAGGATTGTGGTTGGTTGGGTTTAACGCTCTCGTAATACACCACTTGAAACATTCCTAGTCTTCGTTCTCGATATTGACGATAGCCTTTTTATTCGCTAGATATGGCGGTAGTTTAATATAAGAACTGCCCTTAGACGGTTTATAAACAACCGTATTGATATCCAATTTCACAACCGCTCTGAGTCTCCAGTTACTACCACACATCTGGAAGCTACTAGCCATAGGCTCAATGATTTTGTCTTTCTCCTTATTAAAGATTTCTTTCGGGTCGGTTGCGTCTAAAACAATTTCAGTCGTAGAGACGAAAGGAACATTATCAGAATCTACTTGCCCAGTTTTCATATCTATACGCTCCATGGTACAGGTGAGGATCATATTGACTTTTTTCTGCCGATTTACAGACAACAGACTAACTACCTGCCCCTGAACGATGTTAAGAAAAGACTATTCCCTCAGCTCCATCAATAGTGCACCGTTTAGTAAGGCCTTTAATGGCGGACGCCGTTTGTTGAATTTCAATATTATGTTTATTGTTTTTAGCGAATATAGAATTCACTTTGGCTATCAATGCTTGTACATATTCGTTAACCTTTCTCTTTGGCTCTTCGGGTATGTACCCTTCAATCCACCTTGCAAATGCACCAATCGCATATCTAGTCTTATCGTAGATTTTGTGTATTACAGAGGTTGGTACCAAAGGTGTAGGAACGAATGTTGGAGCTGAAATGTCGGGAATTGGTGCGTCGAGCAAGCTGCTCGACGCATCATACGCAACATCTGCTGAAACACTTCTGGCCTTGCTAGCTTTGTCACTTGAAATCGCCGCTATCAATTCCGCTTTCCGCAGTCTCGAGTATCCAACCATTCCTCTCTGTTTCGCGATATTCCGTAATTCAGTAACAGTCTTCCATGTGTATTCCATTTTGTATTCAGTTGCCAACTCTTTAAATATAGTCAAGAAAATATTTTAAGAGCTGACAGTTTTACATACCATTTTCATCTCTTTAAGTAGGGTTGTAAATCAAACATTGCGTAACATCATCGAAACCATAGGAAAGAACACGCCGTTTACGCCCCGTTCTATAAATACACTCTTGGTCTGTGCACGCGTGATGACTAATAATCGAAACCATAGGAAAGAAACCGCTGTTTACGTCTCAACCAAAGGTCCCTCCACGCGTGATGACTAATCATCGAAAACATTGGAAAGTACCCGTCGTTTACGTCTAAGCCTACGTCCTTATGTCTACGGTCACGCTCCGTCGGTCTCGCTCGACCTCGTCGTCAATACCTTGTGAAATTACCCGCCCTTTACGCCGCGTTCTATAAATAGGCTCGGCACATCACGCTCACGCGCCGGTCGATGCGTGCACGTCGTGACTTCATGAGTCATCGCGACAAGAAGGTCACGTGACAAGAATGTGCATCGCTGGTTGGTTCAAGAAGGTCACGTGATAAGAATTTCCGTAAATTGGTCACGTGATAAAAATGCTCGATGCTAATTGGATGTCTGAGAAGGTCACGTGACAAGAATGTGCGTCGCTGATTGGTTATGTGCCAGAAGCCTAGTTTTTCATCTACTATCCTAGGAAGAATTAACACCCCGGGAGTGTTTATTCGCAGGGGAAGTGTATTCATCCAAGGAACAATTAACTCCAGAGTCAATATATCCTACGTACAATACACTTCGGGAGTTAATTTAGCCGGGGAGTCGAGGACACCTATCATCGTATAATTATTATTGTAACAGTTTGCTGTACATACGATCTGCTTTAATATAAACATCTTAACATCAAGTCTTCGTGACTCCGAGGTTTCAACGAACACCACCAGCTGAAAAGAAGGCCTTTAAGCCCGCGTGATTACATGCTTGCATTTTCGCATCATCACCGCTCGCAACCATAACATGGAAGAGACGAAGGAAGATCATTCTCTTCCAGTGCATTCATCAATATTATTATTTTACATACTGCTGCTACTATTAGCATCATTATTAAAGGTACATGGATAAGCTAGTGCCCTACACTTAGCTTTCAATTGCCGGTTTAGAAATATCGAGTTTTTGTATGCCCTTGCAACTAGGCTACAGCTGTTATTATCGCTGCTGTTATTGTTATATCTCAGCAATAATTAGAACAATAAAAATAATTAACAATAATGATAATAATAATATTCATCGCCATCATCGTCGTCGTTGTCGTCGTCATCATCATCATCATAATGGTTAATGGCGCAAAGAATAACTGTAACCACTATCAATAATGATAAGCCTATTCCCCGAACATCTACGTAAATAGGCCTAGCCTATATTTCACTTGAATGTATACGAGCTGTGTAATAAAAAGTCATTGTAATCGTTCGTAGGAGAAGGTAGACATGCCTCGTTTTTAACTTTATAAAATTAAAACCGCTTATTGAATCGTCCAAATAATTAATTATACAGGAATTAGCCGACATCTGTAATGGACCATCCTAAATGCTGGCATCGAAAGGGCAACAAATGTTAAGCTGTGCTCGTGTGCACGCGCATACGAGCCATGGAGCCAGCGCACAAAATAATAGGAAATTGCAAATAATTTGAAAACTAATTACAATAATGATCAATACAATATATGCTATAAGCAGAGTTGTATGATCTCGAGACAGTTTTTTTAGTGTCTCGGCCTACTGTAATTCCAGTTAACACGCGAGTCACATGATACTGAAATCAATTCAATAATCTTAAAGTGCAAAAATGTCTGAGAGAGAACCTGAAATTGTGAAGCTTACGTTTATGCAATTTGAAGTTATTGACAAAACAATAGCTATGGCGTGTCGTTTGTCATTGATGCAAAACCACCATAACAGAAACAAATTCGAGTTTCTCAGGGTGAGTAAGGATATGCGCAAATTTATAATTTCGTTTGGTATTAATTTTAGCATCGAATTTGCTTGTTTAAAATCGTCTAGAATATTTCATACGTGTCTAAACAGGCTTTCTGTATACTAATCAGAAGATAGGTGGAAGAAGAGACATCGAAAAAGATAAGCTTTTAATGCAGCTATATAAAAACTGACCTCGGGAATTGGTACTATATACATTATCAGTTTCAAATTGAAATTACAAATTAACCTTATTGCCGAGAACTAATGCACTAGCATTTTATAGCCTTCTATATAAGATCATCTGTCTTTTACAGTTTTACTGTCTCGTACTGTCTTGAACCCAGTGGTTCGGTCTCGGTCTTGGTACCTCATTGTCTCGTTCTCGGACTCGGCACCTCACTGCCTCGGTGTCGTCTTGGACTTGAAGTTTCAAGTCTTGCATACTACACTGGCTACAAGACACATTTTAGACAAGGGACTTATCTTAGAGTATCAGAACTTATCAAAATAGACCCTTAGATAAATTAAGGTCTTGATTTAACTATCAACACATTCAACCCAGACCTGCGTACAAAGCGTTAACCATTTATGAAGGTGCCCTAATGTTGCCAAAAAGATTTTTGCGCACGCTATCTCCAAAAAATTAGATGGAACATTGGCCACAACCTCACACATAGAACTTATTAACGGGTCATTTGCGGCTAATTCAACACATACGTTTAATCATATCGAAAATTAATGTTAAAACTCACGTTTCTAATTTGTATCATGGTAGATTTACGAATACTTTTCTTGATTCTGTTTCGGAATTCGACCCGACGACATCTTCAGCGTATTGGAAGGTTTTAGAAGTTGCCACACTTAGCTCATTCTTTCATATTTATCTTTTTTAAGGCAGGTCAAGTAGATTAATAATCCTAGACTAAGTAAGCACACGGCAATTATACAACCACACATTTTGAATCATGTTACACTTCTTATGTCTAACGAAAAGGTTATTGTCAGGTTCTGTTGATTTCTTTGCAGTTAGTGATTATTAATTTCAATCCGCCATACCACGTCATCTCTTACATCATACAGAACGTCACTGTAGGTATATTAATAATTATTCGTTTGTTTAAAAAATAGCAATCTGAAAACGCATGAAGTGTAGTCCATAAATGACGTCACGCAATTTTGGACGAATACCTCCAGAGGCGGCGAACTCGTTTGACGGCGAGGGTGACACCCAATGAAACGCAGGGGCGTCAATCCCCTTAAATGATGGAGGCAAATCCCGGTCCCCAGTGTTAGGAAGGCAAGATATTTCCCCCTAGGACTAAAAAATTATTCCCCCCCCTACCTGAAATTGGAGGTATTTGCCTCCGGACCCCCATGTTGACGCCTCTGATGAACGGGTAGGAAATGTGGGGGAACACACGTATAACTTGTCCTCTTTCTGTAAAAGGTGTAAGGCCTTGTCCCCCTCGACCCTCGGGATCGTCGATCCTGAATACCTCTGCCTTTCGTCACCATTGAGATCTATTATATGCTATATATAACCTCATTGTTCATCACACGTCGTCACAAATGTCATAACCCCCTACAATATAACGTCACAGAGGTGACAGAGCTCTGAACTCCTCGAAAAGCCAGATGTCCATACTGTTATCATCAGAGAAATACAGTCTACAAAGCTCGTGTACGACTCAAAAATCTGGGCAGGGAATCCAGCGGCTCGGGGATATATATGAATGAATAACTACCACCAGGGCCGTTCCGAGGGAGGGGCCAGCGGGGCCGTGGCCCAGGGTGTAAATGTGAGAAGGGCGCAAATTTCAGGAGAGAAAAACTTAGTATTCCATTAAAATGCACTATTTTCAAAATGTGGGGGGCGCCAGATTGATGCTAGGCAGAGGGCGCAATTAAAGCTAGGTACGGCCCTGTCTACCACCACAAAATGCTCGTATCTTCGCTGCCACCAGAGCTATGGTCAAAGGAAAACAGGCGTTCTCAACTTGGACGTTTGAAGGATCAGTTTACTTCAGACTGTCCAACAAACCGGACTCCAGGTTCATCAAAATCGACTCTCCGATGACTCTGGAAAAGTACGCCACCCCTACCGATCACAAACAGAAGGACGTTTGAAGGATCAGTTTACTTCAGACTGTCCAACAAGCCGGACTCCAGGTTCATCAAAATCGACTCTCCGATGACTCTGGAAAAGTACGCCACCCCTACCGATCACAAACAGAAGGATGTCAATGTCTTACGTGTCGACTTCAAAGTACCACGGTGGACCTCCTACGTGGGCGAACAAGGATCTATCTACTCCATAATCTGTTAGTCGAAATTAGACTAATGTCTAACTTTGATACTCGTTGTCATACATGATCTTCAAAAGAACTGTGGCATTATGCACCTGGGCCCTCCCCGGGTTTGTGCCAGAGACAGGGATGTGGTCTCGAGACGGTCTCGAGACCGGAAAACTGCGGTCATGGTCTTGGTCTCGAATGCGTCGGTCTTGGTCTCGGACAATCGATCTTGGTCTTGAAATTCGTCGGTCTTGGTGTTAAAGGAACGGTCTTGGGATTGGTCTCCGTCTTAGGTTAGCGTTCTTGGTCATTTGTCGGATCAGAGCAATATCTTTGAGTATTGTCGACTATTTCGATTATTAGAGACACCTGTATTTAGGCCCTACGCAATTGTTATCGATTTACGACGTTCTGGCCATCCATTATACATGTTGAAGTGGGCAAAAATTGGTTTTGTAACGGAACCAGCCATTTCAAAATTTGCTTTTACAAATTTCAAGGTTTTGGAACAATCTAATAATTATATATGTGGTCGGCCACGTGTAGTTCCTGTTAGCCTACAATTCCGAGAACAAGTAGGCCTTGCTAGATTTGTTGATTTATTTTCGGATATTGAAAGCAAAAAGTTGTTTTAACTGGCTTTCTAAAACGTTTGACAAGCGCAGCGGGCTGATTAGGCTAGATTAATAATAAATAGGTCTAACACAAATATCGATGACAGTGTCACAATAATATTAGGCCTATATGAATTCTCTTTCGGTAAAATCTTATTTTAGCGTCGTAAATTATTGCCGTTGTTTTAAACATGTATTTTACAAAGAATCATGCATAAATGGAAGCTGGATTGATTAAAAGAATTATATTTAATTGGGAGCTGGATGGATGAAAAGATTTGTCTTTAACTGGGAGCTGGATTGATGAAAAATTTATGTTTAACTGGGAGCTAGAACGATGTAAAGAATTCTACATTACAAGAACTTGGATTGATGCTGAGATTTCTGCTTAAATGGAAGCGAAAATGCTGAAAGGATTTTCACCGATATGAAAGCGGCAATAATGAGAAAGGTTCCACGTCAAGTAAGATTCTCATTTATATACATACAGCTTCTATTTACGCATAATTCATTTCTTCAATTGCATCTTTTCATCGTTGCGCAAGGAGGACATCTTTTCGTCAATCCAACTTCCATTTAAGCCTCATTTATTTCATCAATCGAGCTCAATAATGAGAAAGATTCCACGTCAAGTAAGATTCTCATTTATATACATGCAGCTTCTATTTACGCATAATTCATTTCTTCAGTTGCATCTTTTCATCGTTGCGCAAGGAGGACATCTTTTCGTCAATCCAACTTCCATTTAAGCCTCATTTATTTCATCAATCGAGCTCTCAGTTAAACAGAAAACTTTTCATCAACCCAGCTCACAGTTAAACGGACTTCTTTTCACAAATCTCGCTTCTACTGCCGACGCAAACGATCCGAGGCTTAGCCAGATCTGCCATAGAAAATAATTTACGACGCTATATATTACCCTGGGTAATATACGATGTTAAAATAAGATTATACTATTTTTGTATCTTTCTTCCACATTAAGTTATAATGCAGATTTTAAGCAAAAAGTCTCCAATGAAAAATTCTGTTCACACTGAAGGTTTTCTGCGGAACCTCTGTCGTCACCTCACGGAACCCTAGGGATCCGCAGAACAGTTTGGGAAACACTGGGTTAGTGCATGATGTCGGGTGGATCGTCCACGAAACAATTGAAAAGAATAGTTGCCCCATCTGAAGCAGACTTTTTGTCGTTCTGGAAAAGATCATGTACTAGAAAAGGTAAATGGATGGATTGGTGAAAAATTTCCAAGGTTAAGAATACTGATCGAGCTATTGTTTGAAACCTCTGTTGACACTATCACGGCCCAAAATAAGCGCAAAAGACATCCCAAGATTCTATATGCCCTATTTTAGGAATAGAAATAGTGGAAGAAGTCACAATCATGGGCATCGTCTGTAAAAGCCGATTGAATTTTGTCCTCATACCGACAATCTATATATCCCTATGCATCAAAGCAAGTCAATACCCGGAAATTTCGCCCTTTAAGTGGATCTTTCACGTTGAAAAGTTTTCATAATTTCAAAATTATTTCAAGGATTGTTTTAGTTTCATTCACTGAATAACTCACTGTAGGAAAGAAGTAAGTGCTGCAATAGTCTTTTCATTAAATACCTTCAAAATCAAGCTGACTTTTTGACGTTCAATGCTTGTTGGGTTTAAAGCCTTGCATGTTAAATTTGGAGCCAGCTTAACAACCCTGGTTTCTTCAAAGCCATGCAATTATTTCATATCTGCAAAACAGGCTCTGTGAATCAAAGTTTAGTCATCAAGATCAGGAAATGGAAATGTTTGACTTGCTGCATCAGCTTGGTTTATCCAGTTGTTCCTAATGCATTTAAGTAAGTGAACAGAGTCAAACAAGAAAAATAATTTCATTGTGCTGTCAAACACGTTATCAATAAATGGCTTCAGCTCATTTCTGCCACACAACAGTGTAAACATGTTTCTATTAATTCGATTATTATCAGAGATGATACACAACACTCTGTAACCAGCATTGTGAATAGCATGCAACACTCTCACTATTATTTCCTTCAAATATGCTGCTGTCATGTTGACAACTGGAACGAGAGATACTACATCTCTGTCCTTAGCAAGGACAGATGCAATCATGAAGGCCTGCACTGTTGTTGCCTGCTGGTGTGAGTTATTGCTGGCAAAGCCTTGAATATTACCACCTTTAAAAGTTGCAATAGGCTCAACATGTATCTCATCCAACATCAACGAAACAATTTTCTGATATGGCTCAAGATACCGAGCCTTGTATCTCAAATATGAAATATGCATATCAGTTATAGATGAGGACAAACATGATGTTAAACGATGTAAGTATGACTCTTGAGGCAATATTAACACACTTTTCCTAATAAAATCATATGCTTCAGGGGAAAACAGAAAGTCTACAAGCCCAAAAACATCATTTTTGCACTGTAAATTCTACGTGACATCAAACGAATGTGCAGTTGCTCAGTCAAAAAATTCAAAGAAAATGAATTGTTATCCGACTGAATGCTGTCACCTTCATCACATAACTCCTGAAGAAGAGCAAGAGCTTGCTCCATTTTAGACTCTGAACTACACTCGATGTCACCTTTCAAAAAAATGGCTTACCAGTGAATCCAGCTTTGACCAACGGTCCAGCAATTCATCAGATCCCAAGGACCATGCCAAACGATCACCAGACACATGCACATTGTCACAAAAACCAGAAACTTTTAAATTATTTCCAATTTTGACAGCAACTTTGACTTTAGGGCACTCGATATTATCAAGAATATGAGCATAAATCCCTGAGCGCAGCGTGTCGAAAGACTCGATGGCATCATTTTTATCCCAGTCCATAAATGCCTTTTGGTCCCGTGTAATCCCCGTGTATCCAGTTCTGCGTGCCTGTCTTCTGGAGTCTGACGCTTCTTTGGTGGCTCAGATGACAAGATGGCAAAATTGGAAAAACAGATGGATATGCCTCTTTTGAAAGTTTAGGAATAGTTCTGTTAACACATAACATTGATCCATCTGGATGCTTGACACAATCTTCAGTCACAATAAATCCTGTTGAAAAATGTTTTATGCATACAACAGCATCTTTGGTAGGAGTTAAATCTTTCCGTGGACTTGCACGGATCCATTTAGTCCGCTGTCTCGTCAATTGGAAATCGGAATACAGGGACATAATCCGTTCCTCTATAATTTGACGAGCACTCTGGAACACAGCACTTTCTAGGCATTTCCTGCAGCATCAAATAGATAAACAAACAACAAACATAACTAAAAACAAACATTTCAAGTTTATAGCAAAAATTATATCTATCTAAACCTGACCCTAACCGACCGTCACAACGTCTAACCTGACTCTAACCGACCCTTACTGCGCCACACCTGACCATAACTTTTAGACCACAAGTTTGCACTTGTATAAACAATTGGCCGTCTCGCACAACGTCCCAAACTTGTGGAATATCTAACTGTTTTTCTAGCATATGAATATCATCATTATATTCATTTATTATTAATCAGGTGTTGTGAGGCTGGATCTTTACAGTCCTATCCAGTTCTGATGGCTTTCAGATAAGAAGTGAACTATCCGTTTTAGTTGTGCCGACTGTCATAACAGCATATGATTGTGGCGATGATTTTTGTGGGTGCTCTTAGTCATACGAAACATGAATATGTTCAATGAAAATCTAAATCGAGTCAACAAGAAAGATAAATAATACATTTATTAAAATGTGTGACAAATTTACTTACCGCAAATACCATTAAATTTAAAGTATTGAGTGTTTTTATCGCAAGTCTGGTAGAAATTTCGTCGAGCCTCCTGTTGACATTTCGAAACAGATGATTACATTGTGTTAGGCCTGTGCTATATTAATAATGGCCGTGGTATACCTCACTTCCAAAACCGCACAAACTGACACCGAGCAAACAATCCTAGAATTAGGAATGCAATAATCATAATTAGTGACGTTAAAGTATGGCAACAATTAGGCCTATTGTTAGTTATGTGAAACTTGTTTCGTTGAGTAAATTTTTAGTAAAGTTACGCATTTTAATGTTTGATGTAGCGTCACTTTTGCGTCGACCACCCGGCCCTCCCCTTCGTCCGACATCATCACAAATTTGCAACTTCCCTCAATAGGCGCTTGACGTCATTAAATGACGTGTTTAAAGACACTTCCTTTTTCACACTTTATGCAATAAGCACTGCCTTAAATAATATTAATCAGTCAAAATTGGGGGAGTTGCTCCAATGACTTGGGGGAGGCAAAGTTGCTCCAATGACTTAGAGAGGGATAGACGCCTCTGCTTAGAGGGGTACGAGAAGGGAACTCGCTTGATCTGCATGCCAGTGTCTTATGCATTACTCTACGGATCCACCTCCAGTCTTACTTATTTACTAGCTAACAAAGATGTTGTATATTTTGCCTTTTTCGGTGCGCTGTTTTCTAGTTTTTGCTATCTATTTACGATTCCTCATACAACTACTATTCGCCGCACCACTGGATGGCGCTCATTTTTGGTAATGATGTCATTGGTACCATTTCGACTCCTCAAAATACTATAGTCTGTGTTGCTAAGGAAGCCGTTGGTTCACACACACTTTGACATACGATGATACTAATAACGTTATGCTTGCTTATATGATGATTGTAGTAGATATATTTTGCTACTGTAATACTTTGATTAAATCACGATAGTCCCTTACGAGAATCTATTTAGAAGGATGGACAGCGAAGCAATTATTGAAAACGATTCAGGGTGTTATGTTCCAGAGATTTTTACGGCGTACAGCGCTTTTCAGGATCAGCTGAGAACTCTTTCCCTCAATGAATTTCCTTGCGGACTAGGAAACTGGGTAGGCAAGTCTGACTTGTGATCCCAAGCAAACGGTAGAATTTTAGTATAGGCTTTGGTCAAGTGCGTTATCGGTACAGCCAGTATGTACTTAGTTACTTATTTGTTTCATTCATAGTTAAATTGAAAATTTCTAATGTCTGGGTGCTGGTCTTTCATAAAATATGGCCTGATTGTGCAGGAAAGTCTTGGCTTCAAGTTTTATTGTACGGAGTTAATCTTAAATCCTGCCCAAAATAATTTAGTTACTGTGCAGTGCATGACTGCCCATCCAGCATATACAGTTTGGAGCAATGATATGCCTATTTCATGGTCACACTTGGGTTGTGGTTTATATATGATAGTGACCAAGAGCTTTTTGTATCAAAGACATCCATCAATTTATGCTGTGGGCATATCAGGAATCACTGAAAACAGCACCATAAATCCAATTGACAATTGAGTAGCCTAGATTAGCTTAGTAGCATATGTTTTGACCTAAGAGGTTTTGCCTGTTGCTAGCCTGTTCAGTTGGTCAAAATCAAGATTCGGTCATAATAAGTATCACAGTGAAGAAGTATCATTCATACGAAATATTAATTAACATGTGGTTATTATAAATACTAATGATAAGTTGGGAATTGTGAAACAGTGTTGGTTGGCCAACTTGAAATGATT
The DNA here is from genome assembly GCA_959347315.1 of Bimastos eiseni. Taxonomy (NCBI): domain Eukaryota; kingdom Metazoa; phylum Annelida; class Clitellata; order Crassiclitellata; family Lumbricidae; genus Bimastos; species Bimastos eiseni. The sequence goes on along the minus strand of OY365808.1, from coordinate 15,272,139 downwards.
CTTTACATTATTACACATCATGAAATGAAATCTTAGATCTGCTTATGGTCAATTGTTCATGACTGTAATTAAATTCACTTGGCAACACTCTGTCAAGTTGCATATGTGGATATAATGTTGGGCCATTGTCAGATTCCACAAGTAGAACAGGAAACCCATGTGTGAAAATTGCCATTCGATCTTAATATATCCTGCGTACAATGTTGCTGAATAAAATCCAACTTGGTGAACTTGAAGGATATAAATTCCTGGCGATATTAATATTCAGGGCTTGCAATTAAACTGGTGCACTGTGGTTTATTTTAGAAGCTTGGAGATTGTGATTATGATTGTGTTCATAAAAATATTACTTTAATGTTTAGAGATCAGAGGAAATGAGGAGTATCAAGCACCAGAGGTCACGATTCCTAAGGAATAACAACATGCAGAACAGATTCTTGAGCACCCATAAAGGTCAGAAATTTATCAGTTTAATTAAATGCTATCTATATAAAGACAATTTTCTTTTATATGGTTTAATGATTAGATCTAGCTCTATATCCCTAGGACAATATTGTGTGTAGCACTGTGGCCGATTGGTTAGAGCGGTCAGCCCGTAATGTTCAGTGAGCGAGCAGTTCTAACAGCATGGAATTTAGTTAATTTTTTTGAATTGGGTGACTATCATGTAATTATATCCCCCAGGTGAAGGTATTGTGCCATGGGTTTGGTCAGTGATGGCTGTACAGAAAACAATTAATAGATGCACACAATAGATTTATCATTACATTCAACACAGCTTTGGTTAAATTGAACTTTTAGTATATCAATAGGTGTACCAATGTAGAAAAGATAAACCCCTATCCAGAACCTGTGCTAGTTCCTCAACTCACCTGATCGGAGGTCTCAAGTTTGTAAAGGGCCTTCAGATTTGCTGGTCATGATGCCTGTAAGGACCTCTGAATTTAGCTGGTCATAATGCCTAACTGTGACTGTTTGTTTATGATTTGCAATGTATTTTTATAGTTGCTGGGTGCTCATATAGACTTTTGGGGGGTCTCAATTGCTACAGCGTGGACACTGTTCCTAGCAGCTGCAATGGGTATGAAATTGCTTCGTATAAAATATTGTGCTGTATAAACAGCAGTTCAAAATCTGTGAGTAAAGCACAAAAAATCTAATGAATTGTGTTCCAGGTCTTGTATTTATTATGTTAACACACATGAAAGAAACTTGAAAGTTCCTTCACAAAGTGCCTTCAATTTAATCGTTTATGATTACCGAGGGGATGGTAGTTGGTATATATTTGAGATTGACCTGCATTTAGACAAAGTAAGTACTCATTCTATTTTAATGTTGCTGTTGCTACATGTTTTTTTAGATTATGGTAGTGAAAAGGAGACAACTGAAGCGTTGGAGGAACTGGTCACTTCTAAATTTTCTCCATGGAAAGTTGATTACAGTTGGAGTGAGGATGCAAAAACGTTGAGAGAGATTGCTGTTACCTCACCAGAGCAAATCAACGAAACATTTATCCTGAGACATTTCAATGCACTGAGGATTGTAGATAGAGGGGTAATTATTAAATCAAAACCCTACTACTTCAATGCTTCCTTAAATATATAATGTTAAATACTAACTGAACCCAAACCCAGGATGCTGTTACCAAGGTCGAGAAGATTGGGAAGGATATTTTGATGATTAAAGTTAACACTGGAACAAACCAACATTTCCAAATGCCTGATTTAAGGACTGAGACTTCAAGTCAATAGGTGTCGATCTTGAATCTCTAACCTGGTGCCAGATGTCATGTAGCAGACGTCAAAAGGCCGCCTAGCATCATCGCTATAAATGCTAAATTTATCATCAGTGATACCATGACTGTAATGAGAATGCAATAGCAAGAGGCTATTTTTATCAGGCAAAGTCAATCTTGTGGTTAAGGCTGACACAATTGTATACATAGACAACATAATTTTAACAGAAGTATAATAATAGGAATGTCATATTTATATTTTAGATGATATTGATACTCATTTCTTGTTCATAGAAGCTTTGATTCTTTGATTCATATCTAGTCTAATGTTTTTCAGTCTTTTTTAATGTTACCTTTTAAACTAACTTATAAACTAACTTGGTGTATCTGTTCAAACATGCTAATTATTTGTAGATGTGCAACACTACGATTGGATAGTTCTGATTAGTACTATCAGTGATTGAGTTGTCAGAGGGGTTAGGAGAGTTCAACCCCAACCTCCATTCATTTCTCAATTTTAAACTCCATCAGTTAATTTTCAAAAATTACCTTAGGGTCAAGCAAACCCCCAGTTCAGTTTTCAGTGGCTTAATGTAGCTTAACACAGCTAAGAATCAAGTTTGTGCTCTGAAAACCCACAGTTACCCTCTATTATTTAGCTCGTATGTCGTTTTCAAAATTCTTGTTGGGACAAAGGGATATGTGAAAATAGTTCAGCACCCAGTTCAAATTTGACAATTCAAACCCTGAGTATTACCAAGACAATAGATAAGAAGTATAGTTCAACTAAAATTATTAGCATAAAATGGACCACTACAATTTGTCTTGTATAGCAAAGCTGATTCTTACATAGGTCTGATTAATTACCACAGGTGACAGAAGTTGACAACAACTTGTCAAAGTTTATAAACTTAGAAAACTTAGTCCTCAGTGCAAACTTTTTGCAATCAGTGAACTCAAGAAACTTGCCAAAACGACTAAAGGTCAGACCTGCTTAATTCTTTTACTATTTTTATTGTTTAGCTAATCATCTAGAGTTTGGCTTCATTTGCCTGAGTTGTTTTGCACACCACCATGAATCGTCTTCGTACTTTTTGGTTCTGTTCTATGTATAATGTACTTGGTGTCATGAGATGTGATATTGTGTGTGTAATATAAAAGTTATTTGTCCACATGTCTATTTACTAGCTTCTCAGAAGCATCACTATAAGTCTTGAAGGATCTGCCGAAAGCATGTGCAATGACAGCAATCCAAGAACCAGAGACATTAACCTCTGACTGTTGGTGATGTTTATTTACCAATCCTGAAGGTCGCCCATTTCAGTAGGCCTACTAATTGAGCTTGACTTTGTTTATTGACCTTGACCTTCAATATGAAGCTTCTCATCTTCATATCAAACAAGTCAAACTTTCATGCTGATGTATTGTACTGTAATAGCTGAGAGACAACAGCATTTAATAAATAAAACGATCATAAAATCAAGTCTTTAATTGCTATATTACTCATTCTAATTCAGTATTTGGTTTAAGAGATAAAATATTAAGTATATTATTTATTTCAACCAACTACTTATACTGCACTTTGGTTTACAAGATATTTAAATAAGATAAAGATTTCTTGTTAAAATGTTTTCCTCATAAAGTTGTCGACCCTAGGGATTATTCGATCATGCAGTCTTGGCATCATGAAGTGTGGCTGTGGTCTTAGTGATATAAAGGAAGTGAGGTGAGCTATTTTATTTTCAGTCTAATCAAATTGGTGTTTTTATTTTATTTTCGAAGACTTTAGAGTTGTTTGGCAATGAGATTGATGACTTGAGTGAATTGTGTCTGGATCCACTTCCTCAACTTGTTCATTTGGGCCTTGGAAGCAACAACCTGACTAACACAGGAAACTACATTAGCGGCCAATTCTGGTTGGTTGAATTTAGTGTCGATTATATCCAGCTTAAGTCTGATACATATAAATTCTCTTATTAAATTTGACATCTCCCGTGATCAACATCATTGTTATTAATGCCAAAATCCTCGTCATGTTTTCATCATCGTCATCTTTATCAACATATCAACATCACTGTCATCATCATCATCATTGCCAGCCTCAGTATTTTTGTCCTAAATTGCATAGATCAATGTTTGAAATTGGAAAGAGCAAGGCAATAAATTTCTTTTCTTACACATGTAATGTGTCATTTAGCTAATTATTTCTTGCCAGATACTGGCAACCTTACCATTTGTTTTCTCCTTGACTTTACTGAGATTTAGTCTCTTAATAGAAATCAATTAAATTCGTCGTGGGGCGCAATTGTAGGTCTCAGCTGCTGTCGCTTGACCTTGGCCACAACAACTTGGTGAACTTGAAGGATATAATGGATAAATTGGAGACTGTGCCAAAGCTTAGGAATCTCATTCTAGTTGGCAATCCATTTTGTGTAAGAAAATATTATTTTGCTAATAATTTTTAATAAACTTTTCATTAATTTTTTTATATTTTTAGTTGAATATTGATTATGAGACTTATCTTCGTCAAATTGATTAATTATTTCATATTCGATACATTGTGCTGTGGTAATGATTCATTCATACAGCTACAACATGATGCACTGTCATGAGCGTTAGCTTTAAACTGTTTTTATTGTAGTCACTGTGCAGTTGAAATTTCTCAAGGTGAAAGTTTTGTTACTTGTTTTGGCTAAAATTGTCAATTTATCCAGTCAAGATGTTATGAGGTGTGTCATATTGATGCAGCTTGGTGCAATATATATTAATAATAACTTAGTTTTATTATTTGATAATTATCTAGCAGAACAGTTTTTTAAAGAATATTTACTCTAAATATTAAATTCACTTTTAACTCCTGTGCTTGTACCTACTAAACATTTCTTTAATATGGTATCTGTAATATATGCTTATTCATTTATTCTTTTGTCGGCAGAACAATGCAATTAAATGTATTGAATCAGGACATTTGAAAGGTGCAAAAGGACTACAAACGCATTCAGTTACATTCGTCTGTGCTTGTAAACTTAAAGTAGTTACGACTGTTTTTCTCTGGCAGCTGGTCCCAGCTTACAGAGGATATGTAATCGATCGCCTGAGGAGATTGGACAGTTTGGATGATGTCCTCTTAACAGCTGATGAAAAACACTCCTACCAAGGACTGGCAGATGTCACAGGTCTATAGTTATCACTAATCCAACCGACTCTTACACTACAAAATGTGTTCATGTTTTTTCTTTATTCCCTTTTACCTCTTGCTGCAGTTTAGAACCTTTGATTCAGAACCTTCTTTATTGTTGTAAAACAGTTCAGTCATCAGTAAATTGCATGTAATGAGAATAAGGAATCCACCAGTCTTCTCTGGTTCTCAGAAAATCAAAACCCATCAGTAAACTTGGTTAAATTTTTCTTTTTTATGCTGTCTGCAGAACTGATCTGTGAATGTCATGGTATTTCCGTTTTCTTTAACAACTTAACGACAAACTACATTGGTTTCCCAATCACTTTGAGTACACACTTGTCCTTAGAGTGTTAACTGAAGTTCTTGCTGGTTAATTCTAAGTACACTGATTCTGTGATTCAAGTTGAAGTTTTCATGGTAGAGGTGTCTGTTAAAGTGAGAGTTGCTATTTGTTCACCTTACCTTAAGTTTCTTTTGGATATTATAGGTTGCAACTGAAACTTTTGCTAGCCATATGGAAAGATGCTGTACGAGTTAGTAGCATTTGATTTTATGTTCGTACTCTTTAAATTCATTGAGTGCTGTATTTTTCAAAGGAGGCGATCTGGACACATCTTCGATCCTGTTAAAGGTTCCATTTATACGAGGAGTTCCTGCTCCAGAAGAAATCCAGGTGACCTCTCATGTCGACAAAAGTTCTGCTCTATCTGAAATGCTGTAAATCTATGTTATGCAAGAGTTTGTAGGACCTACTTGTCTCTTTCAAATGGTCATAATAACATTATTTTTGTTTTTATTGTAACATAATGATGGAAATTTATATAGTTTTCATAAGTAGAATGTAGGCTACTTCGTTACTATTTTGGCTGCCAATGCTCGAATAAATAGGTGTTAATGTGGTTTTAAATGTTAATTGTGTTTTCTTGTATTGCATGCTTCTTTGTTTGGCTTCAATGCACATCTGCTGAATTCCAGAACTTGTCTTATCTATTTCCTTTCAGAATCCCGATGAACAGCCTGAATTTCCTAGAGTTTCCAGAAAATATTTTGTGCAGTTCACGTTTCTTGAGGAACAAGTTCAGCCTTCTACTTTGCTACAGAAAATGAATGCTAATTCAAACATTGCAGCTGATCATCTGCGCCTACAATCTGATCAGAACATTATGTCTGAGCTTAGTCCAGCAACAATTGACAGTCTTAAGAATAATGGTCCCATTCAGACCCCATCTGATTCAAGAAGTCCACTTCCTGATTCTAGAAGTCCACTTCCTGGCTCTGGAAGTCCACTTCCTGTTTCTATAAGTTCACTCCATGACTCAAATTCACCTTCACAGAAAAATCTTATGAAGTTGGAGAATCAACATTCCTCAACCCTTATCCCTATAGTAACGACCACTAGTGACTGGATGGAAGATATTCAACTGAACTGGGCAAATGTTGTTACAAGATCTAACCTCCTTGCATTGAGAAACTTTACCCAGGAAGGAATGATGATCTCAGTGATGGAAGAAAAGGTCTCACTTAAGATGTTGCTTCATTTTACATAACTGTTAATTTATTTTAAGATTATATTCTTTTCATTTAATTTTCATTATAATATTTCCTGCTGTCAGAGGTGTTACTTGCAGATCTATTGTCATTTATACTCTGGTCCACCATCAGTAACTGTGTGCTGTGGTACAAAATTTGTGAATCATGGATAACAATAATATAGAGAAAGTAATTTAAATCTACCTTCCTTTTTAAAATCTCTAGTGTCTAAGATTAATTACCTCATTTAATAGTTAGCATATGAACCTATAGTAGGTTATGCACACATGCAATTTGAAATTGCAGCTGATTGCTGCTCGAGTAGAGTTATTATTTTTGTATGTTGTTTCATATTAGCTCTATTGAAATATTTTAGCAGTTTTAGTTCTGTTGACCAGGTTCTGTCGTATCCTGCACCAGACACAGAAGCAACTGTAGAACCGGTGGCTGATGGCAAAGGAAAGAAGAAGGTAGATAAACAAAAGGGAAAAGTAAGTCTTCAACAAATTCTCTCTACGTGCATAGCAAATTTCAAACAATGAATAAAATGCATTTATGTTTTTTACTTGCAGTTGCTGAGCTTCTCTGCCACGAGCAGTAATAATGTAAGAAGTACGACGCCTGCGACTTGGCATCTTGATATAAAAAGTTTTCTTTAATTGTGGACAGAAAATGTGCTTCATTATTGAAAGCTATGGTATTCATGTACCTCTCTATTGTAAAAATTCAGGAAAAGCTTGGAGTGGATTCTGAAGTGTTGCTTTGGAGATTTAAGTAATCATCGTCATAATTTTATAAGGTGTGCTCCTTCCTTTATTCAAGTTCATATCAATTGCTAAATATCCGATTTCGTTGATACTGATACTTCATATGAAAAATATCAATGCACTTTAATTAGACAAACAGATGTTTAGGTGTGTGGAACACGGTTTTTCATTACCTTTACCTTACTTTGGTATTAAGAAGGAAATACAACTTTCCAAAGACAAAGATTTGACAACTAAAAGCATGAAAGCAGTCATGAAGAAGGTAGAATTTTCACAGCACAAAAAATGTTGCTATAAGACTGTACTTGTGTTTTTGTTTCGTGTTACACTAACGTACACATATTATAGTTCGACTTTACTCAAGTAATAATTTTTAGAGTTACTACAATATTTCTTCAAATTCTAAACATGTTTGTGGTCACCATAAAAGTGCCACTATGCTCAACAGTGTGTTTGTTATAATCTTTAAACAATCTTTCAAAACAATGGTTCTTATTAAACAACCATAGACTATTTCCTTTTATAGGTTGTTCACATAAGATTTTATAATTCATATAACGAATTAGTTGAAGTTTATATTATTTAAGTGTTGTATTTTCTTATTTAACAAGTTAACGAGCATCTCATATTATAAGAGTAAAATATTATAATGATTGTTCAGTAGAGTAAAGGCTACTAGTGGCAAACATAGATGGGTTATAAGTACCTTTGCCTTCATGTTAGAGATTTGAAGTTATCAATCTCATGAGGTATTCCACTAAAGATGTGCAAGTCAAATTTTTAAGACTTCGTCATTCAGTATTAAAATATTCGCTGCATTTAGATGAAAAAGTACCTACTTTATGATATTAGAATCAATTTCCAATAGCTAAGTTGCTTAAAAATTTTCTCCAGATGGTAAGAATTCACTACTCGCCAATCCAGTAAAGTTGATAACCTTCTTCACATATGTCTAAAAACGGCACTAGCAATGACCCTGACCCTAACCCACCCTCACGACACATATTAAAAAATTTAAGTGTTTTTAGCAGTGCGCATGCACCAAATGTTGCACATGCGGAGATTTCTTCACTCACAAATTTTTTACCTATCCGGCCGTAGAGAACCTACGACTGCTTAAGATATATCCTTTAAAAAAAATTTCAATCAGTAAATTTGAAATAAAGTTCTTTGAATTTAGCTGTATGATATTTCATATTACATCACATATTTCATTGTGTAATGTTTTAATACAATTCCAGAATGATGACAAGAAGAAAAAGAAGAAGGGACAACCCGACATTGATCTCGTTCACAGCCCTCCTGAGTATCAGATAATTGCCTCTTTTCATATTCCCTTGGCTAGTTTCTTGGAAGGAGATTACGAGTGCGAGAAAAACTTTTCACGTGAGATTGTCTCCCAAAACGACCCATCTTCAAAAAGTCCATCTCCAGAACGTGCAAACAGAAAAGTATGATTTATTACTGGAACATTATCAGACCAATATCAGGGCAATAGAGCATGCTGATTCTCGAAGGTATATATAGTCATATTGCCTGAATTGTACAATAGAATACAACTATAATTTTATATTGGCGTCCTTACCCATTTCAGAAGTGAACATTTAAGCTGGACAAACATTAGGAGCCACAAGTACACTTGGAGAGGTAAGTTGTTTTCAGTTGAAAATGAGAGACAGTCTCTGTAGGTGATTTTAAGAAAATTATGTTAGTATTGGATAAAATTTAATGATAAGGCACATATTGACATGTAGAATTTTTAAATTAGATCTACAGTGCTCCATCTAATAAAATTGTTTGGGAACCAATAACCAAGCAAATATATCCTGCAGGAATAGTCTATGTGTCATCATTTGTCATTGACAAAGTTATATATTGGATGTGTAGTAGTTGTAAGCACAGCTATTCACTGTCTGATTTTAGGATAAGAAGGACAAAGGAAAGCTGAAATCTGCTGATAAAAAGAAAGGTATGCCAGATCTCCAGAACTCTATGACTCTATAGTTAGCAAATCAAGATCATTATGTTGCTTTATGGCAACTTTTCAAATAACTATTGTCTTTGAAGTTTCAGAACTCATGAACTGTAACTGGTAATTAAGCTGGTCAGCGCTCGTGAATAGGCTGGTGCTCTGCTCTTGGCTTTTGAGTGGTGCTTTAGAAGTTTGGAGAATACAATTAGTTAATTATGTTGAGCTACTGCCTACAAAGTAAGAGTTACAGATGAACATGTCAGTGTTTAACTTGTAACTGAATATAAATGAATGTATCAAGTGCAAGATTTACAAATTGAGCCAAAACTTAAATATGCCCATATGTAGTAATATTCATGTTTATATGAATTTTCTTTTTATTGTTTCCTGCCTCAAATGAATATCACTTGTCGACTTTCTAGGGAAAGAAGACAAAGATAAGAAGAAAGGTGTGAAAGGCATAGCTGGAAAAGGCAAGTCTGTTGTTAGACTGGATGAAGATGAGACTCCTTCTCCACTTGAGGTGCAGATAATTGTGAAGCTACGTCACTGGAAGACGGCGGCAGATCGACTTAAAACTGAGGAGGACTTCTTAAATTCTGCCTAGTACCATCGATATGTATTTACTGTTTGATTCTACAATTTTCCAGACAGTATGAGTGTGTGTATAAGCTGTTTGTGCAATAAGAATCAGTAATCCATGGAAAAGATCAAAATTTTGGTTTTATATTTAGTCTTCAGTTGAGACTACACAACCGTATACTAAAATCTAAAACAACTTTGAATTCTGAATGGCATATACTTTAGTTGCACATGCATCCAAAATTTGATAGCTGTGCTTGACTTATGCATTCTAGAGCACACAATGGAATTATATAAGAAATCAATTCTCAAATTATATTGCATAAGACGGATACATGTAGCAAATGTTGAACTTAAACCTAGAACCTGGATGGAACTATACTCCTTCCTTTGTCCACATCTCTGTGTTGCACAATCCCTGCAACTGTTGTTTACAATAGGACGTACTGCAGCTGCAATTTACAGCACCTTGGGTCCCAATATTACTCATAGAGACAGAGGACAGCGGAAACAAAACCTAGGTCTCCAAGACTCTATGACTAGCGTTCATTGCCAATACTAAGACATGGGGGCCTGCCTATATAATTGTTATATTAATAATACAATATGTATAAATGGTATACTTGGTTTCTATTGTTGTGCATATGTATATAACGTTTCCAGATTATATATATATATTATAATATATATATAATATATATAATATATATATATATGTATATAAATTATCTGGAAACCGCTGTTGTGTGAAATATGCAGCAGCTCCAGTCAACTGCAGCACTGGCATTGGAATGTATCTGTTTTTCTGATGATTCTCTTGTGCACTGAGGCGTTCTTCGCAGATGATATTATCCATTTCGCTCTGTTACTTTTCCCGGCAACTGTTGCATTGCTCTCCAGATCCACTTCATCACCCTCTTCCATCTTATCGCCTTGCAGTTCATCCACGTCCTGTTGCTCATGGTAGTTCTACTTGCTCTTATGTTCTCACACTCATGAAATGTAAGACATGCCACAAATCATGGCTGCTGTGACGAAAAAATTAATATCAGTTAGATCAGATACGCTGGCACACATTATACAAATCTTATATTATCCATAATGGTAGATCGTAGACCATTAGAAGAGAAACAAAAACTGATGCATCCTACAGGATTCTCAGGACAGTACATGCTGCATTATATGAAATAAAAAATATAACGCAGTTCAAGTTTATTATTATCATGCTAGTTGTACTATCTGCAAGCTAAATTTAGTTTTGTTCTTCTTGACATCCAGCAATCCTTGACGTTTTGTTCCTGCGTATTGGAACACATATGTCAGTAATTGATTACTTAAGCTGTTAATTAAGAGAATACTGGATCAATAATGTTGAAGGACTTATTTAGCACAAAGTATGAAAGACCTAAATAACCAGCGATGAAGCATGCATTAATACCTATTCATGGCTTTCGGCGCATCAACAACATTGCTGAATGATGATGAGGAGGAGGAGGAGGAGGACTAGGAGAGGAGGAGGAGGAGGAGGAGGGTGATGCTGCTGCTGATGATGATGACGACGACGATGATTGTGATGATGATAGTGGTGGTGGTCGTCGTCGTGGTGGATGATGAGGAGGATGTTGAAGATAAAATAGTATAAGGAGTATGGATCGATAATAGACCTGCTCATAGGATTGTAAAGTCCTTATCGTTCTGTGACTAACTCGAGCACGGCCCTCCATTGGACAGGAAATATCGCGTCTTGTTTGCCAGAAAATGTTTTCAGTTGGATGAAAAAACGCGAGTGTAAGGCCTACATGTTTTCTATAACGACCTAGTATTGATCCTGGTCATTCCTCAAGTCATAGGCGCCGACACCACAAAGGCAACAGAGACATTCGCCCCAGAAGTTACTCGTCAAGGTTAAGAGGCGAGTTTAAATTTTTGCCCCAGTACTTTTGGGGACATTCTAATTATTCCCCATTGTAAAGTAATAAAATGCATGAGAGGTTCAAAGTAAAACGGAGGAAAGGCAGATTGAGAGCAAATAGAGGAAAAGGACGTTGAGGCCCTGGCAAAACAGAAGAACGCGATGTTGAGGGCAAAATGGAGGAAAGGGAGGGTGAGGGCAAAATGAAAGTAAGGAAGGTTGAGGGCAAAATGGAGGAAAGATGGAAAGACAGAAAGGAAAGCGAAGAATATTTTATTACATTGACGTTAGCCTACTCCAAAATGAACAAAAGAATATTGTAAAGGTTCGTCAAATTAAAAGAATAGCCTAAGTGTCTGAAATTGTGATCATTGTCATTCTCCATGTTTTGAGTTTCGATAATGGGCCATATTGCGCTAGCTACAACATTTGTCTCTTTTAGTATAATTATTAGTGAAAACTGTATGTTGATGTTCTTTACATTGGCGTACTTAGGGCCCACTACGTATGTAAGTTTCGGGGTCGTACTCGGCACCGGTCGCTAATCGGTGACGTGGTACTTCCGGGTTCCCAACCGTGTATAACCCCTTGAGTCTTCGTGAGTCTAGAGAGTTTAAACCACCTCCTTCTGAGATTAAGGGTCGGAATCTGTTAGCTTCCTCAAAACTTGGCCACATAGAAGAAGGGCCTAGTCTATCCAGCATTTTATAATCTGGACGCAATCTTCCTTTTAAGCGCTCACTTCTACTCAAAAAATCAGGGGCTGTACTGGCTTCCTGAATCAGTGACAAATTCCTCAAATCATGGGCTGATGAGTATAAAGGTAGGCTGATGGTATAGGGCACGGCGTCACAGGGTGCGGCAATTGCTGTATCAAAGCAATCGGGATTCGAAACTCGACTCGCATCGCCGTGTAGAACCTGCTACTCTTTCCAACCTCTCGCTAAGTTCTGATAGATTAGCCAATTGTTCAGACTGACTTCTAACTAAATCTGCATGACTCTGAGAGATTTGAGCTAGTTTAGTTTCTATCCTGTTCTCTGATTCTAACTGATTCTTTGACATGCTATCTAATTTAGTAAATAACCTGTCAAGTGCAGAATCAGGTCTACTGAAAGGTGAATTTATCCTTTCTACCTCAGTAAACAATCCTACTTGATGTCAAGACTCCTGAGGCATAATGAAAGAATATGAAGAAGTTTAATTGGAAGTAAGAACAGAAAAGCAATCAATTCACAGACAAGTATTCCAAATAAAATCACAAGGATGACAATCAATGTCCAAGTCACAAGTCTGAAATAAAAGTGCTTCACATTAAGTATAAGTCAGTCAACCTATATATATTCTCGGTCAGAATAATTCAATCTCCTGACCCTAACCTATGCGATCATCAATAATGTTTCCCAAATTTCATATCAACGTGGGCGCAATAAAATACAAAATGTATGCCACTTAACCTCACAATCTGGACTGTCACGATTCAGCAATTTCGGAACGATCAATGAACAAATCCAGTAGAATACACATCCACGGGATGAATCCAATGGCAATAAGGCTTTGTAATTCAATAGATCGCAACTGATGAACTTAGTATACTTCACTACTAAATTCGATTCTCAAACGCTAAGCTAATATCACGGTTTTCACGGGCTCAACTTATCCGAAATTCTCTGCACATAGGCATACAGCAACCTCGAACCCATGGCCAGTTACCCGAGAGTCGTCGTCGACAGACGACGACGACTCTCGGGTAACTGGCCATGGGTTCGAGGGTGCTCTTCTTTACATAGAAACTAGCTTCTACATCATTTCGCGCTGGCGGGAAAGCTGTCAAAACCCCTCCCGTGGCATACCAAATGGCCTCCGATATGCCTTGTCGGAAATCCACGCGCCGAGTGATTTATCAGCCTTTTGAAGACAGGCAATCGTCCAATAAGCACATCCTGGCTTCGGCTCCATCAAACCGACCCACCTATGCTGTAACTAATGCATCATCGTTACCTTGACCTTAATAATGATACAATACTCTTAAATGACAATCAATAATGTAACGCATGTAAAATAACTCTTTTGTAAGCACTTATAGGGACTTATACGTACATTGCGCGTCAGGTTGCAGTGATGTAGTCGAGTCCACCTAGGCCGAGTCCGAGTCGAGTCCGATCGAGTTCACCTAAGCCGAGTCCGAGTCGAGTCCGAGTCAAGAGTTGCTAGAGTCCGAGTCCCGAATGTCCGAGTCCAAGTACACGAAAACACACAATAAAAGGTCTTGTTGAAAATCGACAGTTCAATATAATGTTATATAGCACAAGGAATTAACGTAGAGTGTCAAAAACATAATAATTCAGTTTTATCAAGAGTTACTTTCATTTATCTGAATTACATTTCATGAGCACAAAAGCTAAGTCTTTGTTGTGGAGTGCGGGCACCAAAACACAGAGTCCCAGTATCCCATATCTTTGTTTATAACATCTCCATAATACCCCACCCACAACCGAACACGGAAGACACACTTAGCCCAAAAGTACTCCACTGATCCAAGGACCAATCCTTGCCACTGACAAATACCACGGCAATGATTATACCCCGGTATCAGAGGCGGTATTCACAAGACAAGGTTAACGCTATTATCCGTATTAAGTATGACCTATACCGGTACTCGACTAGTGGGTTATATCGATATTCATGAGACGGTATTTGCTAGCCCTCTAGTCGAGGTACAAGTCTAATCCCACTTACAGGTAGGTTTAACTCCACTAATACCAGCTCAAAAGGCGAAAAACAAGATGGCAGCCTTTGTGCTTCGTCGCATTCGACGTCGATTTTGACGTTGAAAGGTGTTTGAGAGGCACTATATTTACTCGCCTCTTTCACCGAACGCCAAAATTATATTGTTTTTAATTTTTGGGTTAAAAATGTTTCAAATTTGACGAGAAGCCTGACGATATTGCATGCGAAATGTCGCCACTGTTGCGCAGTATGTATAATATATAATGGGCCTTTTATTGTCTGGGGTTGGTTTGTTCTCACAACAAGTCTACAGCGTAGCACCAGCTTGTTCACGAACGCTCAGTCTAATCGAAGGGGTTGTCCTAAGGGTAGTTCCGATAATGGCTAAGGTCCGATTTCCGGACAAATACAGTTTAAAAAAAAGGGTAATGCAGTCGTTCATGTTGACGTATTTATCAACAAAATTCTTTACGCTTGTGAACGTTCAGATCTGTAGCGGTATCATAGCGCATAAACACTTTTGTGCATGCGCAGTAGCCCGCACTTCTACAGTTATACGGTTCTTAATCCAGTGATGTAGTAGTCGAGTCCGGCAAAGGACTCGAGTCCGACTCTAGACCGTTTTCGAAGGTCTCGCACTCGGAATGACATGACTTGGACTCGGACTCGAAGCCCTTGACTCGAATTTTTTCTCATTGCAGAAATTACGTGTGCTCACTGCTTACTTACTTAAAATGGCACACTTAGCCCAAGAGTACTTATCATCCATATATATTAATTTGTTATTAACCCTCAATGGGTCCTTGTCAGAAAGTGACGTTCCAGGTCCTTGGGGTTCAAACTGCACCCCTATTTATTTGAGAATACAAATCAAGGATATGCTCTGTTTACTGGTAATGGAATACCATGTATTTTATATAAGCATAGTACTGTTCAATGTTTTCTCCAAATTACACATCTAAAACGTCCAGTTACATACATTTGTCACACAGTTCATTTCATATATTGACAGAGTGTGCCGGACAAGCAGGCCTACAGCACTTATTGCAGAATTTGCTTGTCTGCCTGTCAAACTGTCGCGGACACAGATGACAATGTCCCTGTGTCTTCTTCACTTTAGCTGGTACCTCAGTTCCTGCTTCGAATTCTCCAGAGTCCAGTTCTATAAGTTGGATTGCATCCATGATCGGTCTTCTGAACAGGGCTGGCTTGTCCAAACGTCTTCTTATAAGTGGCTCAACAAGAGACTCTCCGAGACTAACGATGAATTGGCGACGGCGTATCGCTTTGGACGACTTGTTCCAGTCAGGGTTATTGCACATCCAGACCACGAAACTGGCAATGGCAGCTGTGTCAAGCATGTTGAAGAACAGGACCATTGGCCACCTGTTGATCTTTCGTTTACAGGAGTAGATGCACGCCAGACGATCCATGTTATCTACACCGCTCTTAGTTGCATTGTAATGAAGGATGATCTCTGGTTTTGTTTCAGACCATCGACAGCCTTGTCGTGATGCATTGTTGACAAAAGAATGACCGATTTTCTCTTTTTTGGGACATATGATAGCAAAGTCTTGTTGCTATCAAATGCAAAGATCGAAGGAAATTCGTCTCTGTTTTTTGCTATCATGCAATGTCTCGTTTGTTCTTGCGCATTGATCCTACGTAGGTCATACCCTGAGTAAGCAATTCTTCTGCCAGCGCAGCGCCTGTAAATAGGTTATCTCCCACTACATTCCGTCCACTCTTGTACCAAGGTGATACCATTGCTTTCACAATACGAGCTCCCTGATCGTGATCTCGAACTTCATTTGGCTGCCGCCCAAGATAGACCTCTGCGTTCAGTGGATAAGACGTGGCACTGTCACAGCACCACCACACCTTTATCCCATATTTGGCGGATTTGCTGGGTATATACTGCCTAAATGGACATCGCCCTCTGAAGGGGACAAGTTGTTCGTCCACTGTTATGTCTGTTCCCGGGATATAGTATTTTCGTAATCTTGCAACAAACATTGTCCACAGATCTCGAATAGCAGCCAGCTTGTCGGTAGCACGCCGTTCTTCGCGAGTGTTTTTGTTGTCGAATCTGCAATAGCGCAAGATCTGTTTGAAGCGCTTTAGACTCATGGTGGCGAGAAAGATTGGTCTGCCATATTTTGTGGACCACAATTCTTCGAGTGACTCTTGATTGCCTCGATAGACGCCTGCTAATAACAATAGGCCGATAAATACTTCCCATTCTGTCCAGTCGAATTCCTTCCAGCGTTTTTGGTTATCCTGATGAGTAGAGTTCCATTCTCGATAACAACCTTCTGCTTCTCGGTTTGTTTCCCTTATGCCTACAGACAGAATCTCTTCGCACAAGTAAAGTTGAAATACCTCTTTGATTGAATCTTTGTGTCCTTCGGATGTTACTCCGGGTTGCTGCCGGATAATGTCCTGAACTTGCCGACGGTGAATTCCAGGTGGCTCAGTAGTCCAAAGTCTGCCTGTTCGATCCACAATCGTGTTGGTACAACCAATGAGCTGCTCTACAGCTGTGGGTTGTGTTGGATCTGCAGTATTTTGTGCGCCCCGTCCACGATAATAACCACGGCGTGCTCCACGTGTACCTCTTGTAATTCCTCATTAGTACCAGCTCTTACAGGACCTCTTCCTCTTGTATTCCTTGTAGTAGATGGTTCATTTACCTGCTCTTCGTCAGACGCACTGACATTTTCTGATTCGTCAAATTCCTCGGACACTTGATCTTCGTTATCAGAGGCGGGACCAACTTCAGACAAATAATCTCCATCTTCACTATCATCGGCATCCCCTTCAGCTACATTGTCTTCATCGATTTCTGAATCCTCTTCCATAATCATTCGAAGAGCTTCAGCTGTGGAATACCTAGCCATGGTGTTATTTATTTTCTAATACTTGAAATGTAAGCAAAACAAAATGACTGACTTCTAAAAAGGTCAAACTAATATCAGGAAAT
Organism: Bimastos eiseni; assembly: GCA_959347315.1. Classification (NCBI taxonomy): domain Eukaryota; kingdom Metazoa; phylum Annelida; class Clitellata; order Crassiclitellata; family Lumbricidae; genus Bimastos; species Bimastos eiseni. The sequence continues at coordinate 15,254,747 of OY365808.1, read as the reverse complement.
ATCTAAAATATAAAAACATAACAAATTATTGCAGTATTTAGCACGAATTACCTGAATTTTTTCATCGCATCAACGTCATAATTTTTGGATGCAAATTGCACCCCCGATGAACATATGCTGGTAAAAATTGACGTAAACTCTTTTGTTATCGTTTTATGCAGGTCTATAGGCACAAATGGTACACTAACAATGTCCTAGAAGATAACTGCTGAAATTTTAATAATAACACGTGAGTCGCCATAGAAACGGCCGTGGGGTGCAGATTGCACCCCAAGGAACCATTGAGGGTTAAAGATCTATCAGCGCTCTATTTGAGAGCACTCGGGGGACTGCCATATTGTTTACTCAAGGAATGTGCTGTTTACTAAAAGACCAAGGATCTAAAGGCATGTTTCGCAATTGATTGATTATCGTCGTGAAAGACCTTTAATGTCACATGGCGACGTTATTCTTGGGAAATATTAATATATAGATTCCTCGGCAAATTACTATTAGTTAATTCCGGTTGTTTATATAAGAGGTTAAAGCCATTGAGCGATTTTATGCCCAGGCGACAACGCAGCTGTAATCAGGTTATTATTATTAGAGTTATTTAATAGGACACCTCAAAGAAAGCAAAGGGCAAGATCGGAGTTATAAACGGCACACTATGACATGGTGAAACTGGCATACCATTCATTTTGCGACCGTAAGCTATGCATTTTAAATAGGTCCACGTACACGAGTCTACATACGCAAGTCTACAATCTACAAAGAATGGCTTATTTCTCAATTCAGTCGTTTTAAGTACATTCAACTTAAGTTATTCTCACATCACTACCGTAAAAGATTGACGAAAGAAGTAAGTAGTCAGTGACATCGACGTCACAATGTTTAGAAATTGGTGTAGTACTTTTATTGTTATATATAGAGTCGGCTCAGACATTGCTACTTTGAAGCTGTGCACATTATTATTCTATAGAGTATTTTTAAGGCCAATTGTTTTTGGATTTTTATTTCAGGTTTTAATTCATGAGCTATGCACATCGTATCATAGCTTCATATTTTTATAGCGCATCTTGCAGAATAACTATTAAGAGACGCTCACAACATGGAAACCTCGGGGGGAAAAGGAGCACCTTTAAAGAGTGAGAATTTGACGGAGAGAAGCCTGACATTAATTTAACCCTAGTGATAGAGGAAGGTCACTCCAGGTAGATTGACCCGCTGCAGCAGAGGTAAGACTGAAGATTATAGGCTGCGCTCCAAATGATGCAAGTTGAAGCTGGATTATATTAGTGAAAAACAATCATTTTACAAGTGGAAAGTGGAGGTAAGGAGGTAATGCTAACAGGTGCAAGAATTTTCTGCATCAATGATTTGCTGTATTTAGTGCTACGTTGCATTTTGTATCACTTAGCATTTCATGAGATCAGATATATATATATATATATAGGTGACTTGCACTACTTGCTGTTTAGCATTGATGGAAAATATCAAGGGTTTGAATGTAGATCTTGTGTTTTGTGCGAATATAATATTAATGCACCATATGGAGCCTATGTATGAACACAGAATATCAATCATTATTAGAATTATTCATGGGTTAGTTACATATACTAAAAGAGACTTTATTTAGCCTGTTGCCCATAATTGCCATATATTGCTTTATTTGACCCTATTCCTCAGTTGCTACTTACATTTGGCATCTGGTAGCCTATCATAGCTTTTGAATGAAAATAAATATTTGTAGGATAATTTGCTTTTGTTGTGTTATACCTGATTGTGAATTTCCATTGAACCTAGGATCTGTCGGCTAAGTCTTTCATCATGTGGACACACGACAAACTTCGATCTCGCGTCTTTGATCTTCATACTACAGAGTACAGATGGGAATCACTTCCAGAGCCTTTGAAGAGCATATCAAAGGCTGCAGTCCTGATACCCCTTGTGCTGGAAGATGATGAAGTGAAAGTCTGGCTCACAAAAAGATCAGAGCACCTTCGCCACTACAAGGGCGATGTGGCATTTCCAGGTGGGAAGAAAGATCCATCTGATATTGATGCGGTTGGCACTGCACTTCGTGAGGCTTTCGAGGAGATCGGATTGGATTCAAGACAGGTTGAAGTGTTAGGAGAATTTCCGCCTAAAATAAACATCACCCCCACAGTTGTAACACCTGTTGTAGGAATTGTGTCAAACGACTTCCATCCAAGACCTAACGCTGAAGTTTCTCTCACTTTCAAACTTCCACTCGCAAGGTTTTTGTCAGACACAGACCACTGGATGATGATTGTCGACGGCCTAGAAGCTAAGCACTGTGTCCACTTTTTCAATGATGCTGTTTCAGAGGAGACTGTGATGACGTGGGGTTTTACTGCATCATTTTTAATTGAAATTGCCTGTGGAATTTTGCAAAAGAGTCCAGAATTTTCCTATTCCCTGAATGGAGACCTGACACCAGAAGATCCATTTTTTCACAACAATAGGCACTTAGCTGCAATAAAACGTGAATTGACAAATAAAAGTAAATTATGACAGTTATTATAATTGTTAACTTTTCTGCTTGTATATGCATCGGCCTATGTGTTAAAAGGGGCACTTCTGGCTGCATGCATGATACTGCATTATTGCTTATTATTATCAATATTGATCAGTTCACTGGGACACAAAAAAAGGGTGTCATTCGTTCCTCAATTGATTTTCTTGGGGTTAGGGGCTATTGGCATATAGAAATGGTAGTGGGTCAGTTGTTTGAATAGTCCTATAAGATCTTAAAAGTCATGGAATGGGTCTTCATGAGAAGCGAGTCAGGACCGTTCAGCGGCTGGTCTTTGTCCAGGGACGAAGCTGCATCTTGTCGATGCTTGTTAGGGGTGGAACAGGATTCTATCGGCTGAGACCCAGGTTAATCCACAAACATACGAAAGTAGTACTTTATTCAGTGTTGGGCACGAGACCAAAACCTCGCGACCAAGAGGTCCAAGACCGGGTGGTCCAAGACCGAGGGTTCGAGACCAAGACCAATGCTCTTTTTTTATAAGCAATTCGATTTATTAAGACGCTAAAACGGAATACCACACTAAAAACATTCATTTTATTGTGGAAAAATACTAATCTTACTAATGCTAAAACTAATCTTAATAATGGTCCAAAAACAGTTTTACTGGCTACAATGAACTTTTGCGGGTTCAGCTCTTGGCTTTGGACTGAGAATATCACACTGTAAATTACATACAGTATACGATAGGTAAATACTTTAAGACAAGGCGATTAACGTTCTGTTTGAATGATGTAGACCTACTTGTCCTCTGAATTGTAGGTTAATAGTGCTGTGACTACGCATGGCAGACCACATAATTATTAGATTCTTCCAAAACCTTGTAATTTGTGAAAGCAAATTTCGAAATGGCCGGTTCCATTGCAAATGCATTTTTGCCCACAGAAACATGTATATGTATAGATGGTCAACACGTAATAAATCGATAACAATCGCGTAGGGCCTAAACACCGGTGTCTCTAATCGAAAATAAAAAAATCGTGCTCCAACCAATCGGCTACCGTGCAATGAGGAAAACCAATTGGCTGCAGGACATTGAGGAAAACCAATCGGCTACCGTGCATTGAGATCAATCAATCGGCTACCATGCTCTTAGTCCAACCAATCGCCTACCGTTCATTGAGGTAAACTAATTGGCTATCGTCCATTGAGACCAACCAATCGGCTACTGTGCATTGTGGTCGACAAATCGGCTACCGTGCTGTATTCCAACCAATCGGCTACCGCGCATTGAGATCCACCAATCGGCTACAGTGCATTGAGATAGCAAAAATCGGCTACCGTGCTCTTAGTCCAACCAATCGGCTACCGAACATTGAGGAAAACCAATCAGCTGCCGTGCATTGAGATCAAGCAACCGGCTTCCGTGCTCTTTGTCCAACCAATCGGCTACTGTGCATCGAGATCTACCAATCGGCTCCCGTGCATTTAGGTAAAACCATTCGCCTACCGTGCTCTGAGCCCAACAAATCGCCTACCGTGCATTGAGGAAAACTAATCGGCTATCTTCCATTGAGTCAAACCAATCGACTACCGTGTATTGAGGTCCAACTAATCGGCTACCGTGCTCTTAGTCCATCCAATCGGCTACCGTGCATTGAGGTCAACCAATCGGCTACCGTGCAATGGGTTCCACCAATCGGCTATCGTGCATTGAGATCAATTAATTGGCTACCGTGCTCTTAGTCCAACCAATCGGCTACCGTGAATTGAGATCAACCACTCGGCTACCTTGCATTGAGGTCAACCTCGGTTACCGTGCTTTTAGTTAAAAAAATCGGCTATTGTGAATTGAATATCAGATGGATCTGATCGGCTACCGTGCTCTTAGTCCAAAAAATGGGCTATCGTGCATTGAGACCAACCAATCGGCTACCATGCTCTTAGTCCAACCAATCGTCTAGGCATGCTCAGAAGGGCAATAAGTCACCAAAGACTGATGTTGTATAAATCACTTAATAGGCCAAAGTTTGAATACTCCATATCTGGAGCTGGATATGGCAAAGTTGGAGAAGTGGAAAGAAGAGCTACAAAAATTATATGGGACTACTAGCCACAAAGAATGGCTGAATAGGTTTGTACTATCAACATTGGAGATTACGATAACGGAGCCCTAACTTAAGCCAACAAGATTTTAACTGGAAAGGGGGCAGTGCTGTCATGTAGGTTTTTGGAATTAGGAAGGCATCTCGGGGACATTGGCATGAATTTTTTAAGAAATCGAAAGGAGCTTAGGCAGACATTTTCAGTTCAAAAGTTGTTCAATGGTGGAATAGTTTAGTTGATAGTACTGTCGCTGCTTTTAAGGAAGCTTGGAAAATTGGGCTATTGGTCTAAGCATGTCCCAGGTCAAATACTGTAGTTATTCTAGCACGGACTAAAAGTCTTTTGAACCTTTTAAAACCCTTCTTAATTGTTGTTTTATACTGCACCTTTAAATGAGCCCTCTTTTATAAGCATATGGTTTCTATTGACACTGTTTGTCTACTTTTAATTTATGACTCAAATATTTTCAATTCATTCAAGTAGTTTTCCCAGCCTGAGACTAAATCCTATAAATTATGGTGACATTTCTAGTTAGGTTGAATATAGATAATTCTAAAACGCATCAATAAGCTTATGCGTAATACTCTATCCCTGACAATTCCATAACAGCTTTAAGCTTTATGTTGTTGGCACATATTATAGGGCAGGTGCCATATAGAGGCATGTGCCATGTATACATGGCACGGGTTTAATTTGAGACTGACTGGCCAAAGTGGTTGGAGGAGGAACTAATTGAAGAAAATCAACGGTAGGCAGGCCTACTATTGATTATCCATACCACGTTATACAGGCGCGACCTTCGAATGCAATATCGTCGGGTACCTCGTGAAATTTAACATTTTGACCGCAAATGAGGCGCAGTATAAATTTCGCGTCGGTGAGGGCGATGGATTAATCATAGAACCTCTTAAACACTTATTGACGTCTAAAACGTCATCGAATGCGACAAATCACAATGGCTGCCGTCTTTGCTTACATCGCCCGTACGCTAGGACTCGGGAGTAGACTTACACCTAGCGTAGAGGGCTGCGCTGCTCTTATAATTACCAATATAGCTCATTACTCCGGCGTAGGCCATTTTACGCCGGTAGTAGGAGATACGCCAACCGCCATAATTACCGGCCCATGCAGGTGTTATTACACGGAAGGCCCTTGATAGGCTACGTTTGCGTAGACCGTGCATAGCGTGTAATAAACCCTTTCATCCATTTGGGCTGGACTTGTATGTTTCTGGTTCCTCGTCGTATCAAATGCTACGCGTGGAAAGACGCGTCCGCCAAACGCGTCGCAGACTTAATCCACACTAAGAGAATCATTGAACGCTATTGGCTTTGTAACGCTTTTGTCGATACTGTTTGCATCTTATCGACAGCCATGATAGCCTTTCCTGTCATCGCATCGGAGTGGCTTAATGGACGTCTGCGCTTTCATCGGTCTCTGTATGGTTGTCCGCTTGTCGGGCAATTTGTCAATCGGTTTCATTTGCCGTCAATATATCAGGGGCGTCCAGCTAGGGGGGGCGGAGGCAAATGCCTCCGATTTGGGCTAGGGGGAAATTTTTGAGTCTTAGGGGGGGGGAATCTTCAAGTCCTTAACAAACTAGGTAAGTTATTGTAACAAAGCAACTAATTATAAAGTAAGGCTATATTTGAATAAATAAATTATAAAATTATTTTATTCACAGTTTCACACTATGAAACAAGTCAGTAGTCTAGTACTACTGCAAAAAACCGGAAACTCTATACATATCCTCTTTAAGTTTTGTGATTTCTTGATTTTGGTTCCTGTTGTCAACTGCTAACTTCGCATCTAAAAAATTCTTGCATTTTTCCAAAATGAATTTGCCTCCCCCCTTCGGAAGTTCGGACAATTGCCTCCCCCCGGACTATCCCCCCGAACAATTCCCCCCAGGGCCCCGACAGCTGCCCATGCAAAGGTTGAACGCAAAATTTATTAGGCTATTTATCATCAATCCAACACAATTAAATATTTTTAAAAAATGCTGAAATTCACAATTATTCAATAAGATCGGCTGATAACTTCAGTTCTAGGCGCTATACATTTTCGCACGAACACCCGTGGTTTTGCTTTAAAAAGATGTTGGTTGGTTCTCTAGTACTATCAAGAACCGGCACTGCCGGTTATATATCCACTCTGAGTAACTTCTTTTCTTCGTTCTGGTTCTTATTGCCGTCTGCTGTTGCGAAGATAGTCTGTTAAGTTCGAATGTAAAGTTTTTAGATGTTTAGAAAACAATTAAAAAATCTACTAAATAACGATGCCATGGCAGCAGAAAGCATTTTTGAAATATAAAAACATGGAAGGATACCGCGGCAAAATCATTCGACAAGACAAATGGAATGCGCATTGTAAGGCTGACCACGGATTTAAATTTACAAGGTGAGTGGGCCGAGTGCAGGCGCCATATCGCGTAAAACAGTATTTGTTGAAGCTTTTATGTTGGCGACGAACGTTGTTGTCATGTGTGCTATTGTGTTAAATGTTAATGCTATTGTAGGCCTACAAGCTATTAGACAGGCACGCCGCACTTGCATGTGTTTCTATTAGGGATGGCGTAGGCCAATTATGCCTATAGTCTTCCTACTGAATAAGTTTCTATTGCAAAACAATGTTTTCGACTTCTCTTTACGCAATTTGTACGATTCGTTCACTTCACAATGGTCTACAGTGCAAAATTTAAGTTATTTAGAACTAGCCTGTATTTATAAACTCAATGGCCCATTAAACAAGTGTCAATAGCTCCAATAGCCTAGTCACGAAGTAACCACTAAGTCACTAACCAATGTAGCCATCATAAGAAACGTCACCATGTACAGTAACGGCATAACAGGATTTATTGATCTAGTGGTAAATCACTGGCCGAATTTAAACCAACTTCATGACCCTAGCCTATAGTTTAAAGTTTTTTTAAATAAACCTATGGTCATAATAGTCTCACTGTCTCTCTTGTGTAATATCAGTGGCGAAGCAATAAAAAGGATCATTCTGGCATGTAAGTCAACTGATGGACAATGGAAAAGCTCCAGCAAGCCAAGAACTATCTCAGAAGTTAAAATACCAAATGATCAGTCAAATCCATCGCACTGCGATCATTTTGAACAGCTAATACCGAGTAGCAGTGAGGTTTTGTCTGAGGTTGATTGCATAGCAGCTGCCAATACTAAAAATTATGAAGTAAAAATTGTGCAACAGATTGACATCAATGAACAAGCTGAATCCCTTCAAAATTCTTATGAAAATCGTCAACGACCACCATTGTAGGAAATACTAGTAATGACTGTGGCCAAAATGATCCATCACAGTACTGTGGTTGCAGATTAAGAACTCAAGATATTAATGCATGCATCAATGCAGGTCCATGTCAACCAGACAATTACTTGTTTCCAGCTACAAATGGACGAAGCTCCAAAAACGAGTGGTTTCTAAAGAAATTACCAGATATGACAACATACAGAAGGAAGTGGTTGACTTATAGCGTATCTCTTGACAAGGCCTTGTGCATGCCATGCATGATGTTCTCAGGCTCCACCGGTTCTGAGATGTGAACCATAAATGGTTTTCAGGACTGGCATAACGGTTTACGCGGCATACAACGTCATGAATCATCAAAAGAACATAATGAAACCGAAGTTACTCAGATTCGTTGGCTGACAGGCAGTCGGATAGATAAGATACTAGACAAAAACAGAAACGCAAGAGTGGAGGAAAATAGAAAAGTTGTTCAATGTGCCATTGGCTGTGTAAGGTTTCTAGCCTCAGAGATGATAGCCTTTCGAGGGAAGACATCTGGCGAAGGCAAGTTTCTCGGTATGTTTCGGGTTCTGGTGAAGCGTGATTCAAGCGCAGCTGCATACTTGTTGAAAATAGAGGAGGCAAAAAAAGCACACACAAAAATGTCTGTGAATTTAATTAGTCCCAGAAATATTCGCCTCATCTTGATGACAAGGAAAGAAATGATTGTTAACGAAATTGTTGAACGCATTAAGAAGCAGGAAAAGGCTTGTATTATATTTGACAGTACTCAAGATTATAGCCAAAGAGAAGCAAGCGTTCTTCTGGCACGCTACCTGAAGACTGATTTCAATGGCATACTCACTCCTAAAGGAAGACTTCCGGAAGTGTTTACAACAGGAAAATCGACTGGCATAATTATGAAAGAAGAGATGATGAAAGCTTTGGAAAGGATTAAGTTCGACATGAAATGGATTGTGGGACAATGTTATGACGGGGCTGGAAATATGAGAGGGAAGTTTGCTGGTATCGCAACACTTGTTCAACAACAGTATAATAAAGCAGATGATATCTGGGGTCATGCACACAGGCTGAATTTGGCGATGAATGCAGTAATGGGTTGTTGTCATGAGGTGAAAAACACACTTGGTCTTCTGGAAGAATTACATAACTTCATGAATGGGCACAAAAGGAACGACGTGTTTCAGAGGGCACAATCACACAGCAAACATAAAATGCAATTGAAACGTGTTTCTACAACCAGATGGAATAGTACTGAGGCAGCAGTTGACACTGTACAGTCCAAGTACGGTGAGATTTTAAATGCGCTTACGCAGATGTCAAATGCGAGCAGTGTTGACAATGACAGTGACACTAAGACATCTGCAGTTGGACTTAAGAAAAGGTTGAAAGATATACGTGTGATAATATGCGTGGAAGTTTTGAAGGTTGTATATCGAATCATTGGACCAGTATCTCGCGCACTTCAAGGTTCAACCATTGATCTCGCTGCTGCAGCATCCCTGTTACACAACTGCAAGAGCGAATTTGAACGCCAGAGACTGAACTCGGACATGATTTGGAATCGAATTTGTGAGGATTCTGTAGCATTTGCTCGAAAATACAATGTCGACATTGATTTTCCAGGAGAAAGACGACGAGGAAAAAAGAAATTTCATGAGGAAAAGGCAAAGGATGAATACCTAACAGGACCAACTCGTTTTAAAGTGGAAGCATTCGTCAAAGTTCTTGACGAAGTTTATGGACAATTTATCAGTCGGCTTGATGCACAAAATATTGAATTTCTGCGACAGCTATCGTTCTTGACGCCCTCGGCTTTGCTGAGTACATACTCGGTTAAGAATGATGACATCCGAGACAGCTGCGACAGGTATGGATTAAATTCGGAAATAGTAGCAAGTGAGATTGCTGACTTCAAGGTCACGTATTCCACCCTTTGCTGTCCAGAGACTTCGGGACTTTCTTTAGTCAAAAAGTGATGTTGCTTATGATGACTTCAACTCTTCCAATTGAAACCGAAGGTCAGTCAGCACTCAGCGAGTGAGTGATTATTGCTACTGTCTGCCTTGCTAAATTGCTATACCTCTTAAGTAACTTCCTATTCTCACCGATTACTATCCTGATTAAATTATTTTATTTCGTAATATCTGTAATACTGTGCGTAGAACAATGAAACTTAGTGATATTGTTAATTGATTATCACTGATTCACTGTCACACTGACACTATGATGAATTATTTAAAGGACTTAAGTTACATAACATATGGTAGTACTAGTTTTATTGTAAGCAATTAAGTCTTTAGCCAATAAGCTGGTATTTTCTTGCAGTTCGTTATGTCATCTTCAATCTTTCATAAAACTTTTACTGAACTTAATTGAACTATTAATCCTTATAATGAATGCTACTGTTACTGGTAGCAGCCTTCTGCCACATCTGCACTGTGCTCCACTATCAGTTTCTTTATAGTTCTTTTTGACTCACATTGTGAGTTCCACAATGGAAGTGCAGTGCAAAGGGGTAGCAATATTTCATAATACACTTACTTGAAGACCACATGGACTTGTTATGTGAATAATAAACCCCAGGAAATAATGTTTACAACTATGCCTTGCACTGTTTTCAGACACTCACGGATTCTCTTCGCAGTCGCATGAACATGTTGGTATTGCAGCACACTCAACAGATGATGGTGAGAATTCTGATCCTGAATATTCCAGTGAAGACGCTGAAGATAGTGACGAGAGTAGCACAGAATTGGAAGACCCAGTTAACATGACCAAAGTGAACAATAACTTCATTGAACCTCTGCATTTGCTTTCACAGCTGTCTGGGTATCCAAACTTGTGTATTCTGTACAGCATTTTCTGTTCATTGGCAGTTTCTAGTTGCTCTGCCAAAAGAGCACTGAGTAAATTGAAAATTGTTAAAAACAGACTCCGTTCAAGTTTATGTGATGATATGCTGTCGTCACTTTTAGTTTTGGCGAGTGAGAAAGACATCTTGCAACTTTTAAAGGATGACAACATTATTGATACAGTTTGACGTGCAAAGAGCTTTCTGAAGGCTGAGTTGCTATATTATTAATTTTCTAGCAATATCATGTTGAATAAAAAGATTCTTGTTGGTTTTTTATATTGGCTAACATGTTGCCATGTTTCGGACTTCTTATCAATTGTAGCATTTACATTAAACAATGACGCGATAAAGACCGTTATAAAAGTGATGCAGTGTTTAATCCACATTTGATCATTAATACAATTAGGAATGTTATAGCAAATCAATAATTTACTTGTAGTACTACATTACAGATGGACTATATGATAGAAGGAGTGAGGGAAAATGTTATGCTTGATTTCCTGACTCTTGAGTAGGTTTATTGAGGACCGGGGGGGGGGGGGATTGCCTCCATCACTCAGAGGGGGATGTACGCTCCTGCAATATATGACGTGTAGGCATTCATATAATTATATTGAGATCCTATTGCCATGTTACTCGCCTCTGCCAGTCTGCCTTTAACTAGGTAGGCCTAATAGGAATCATTCAACACTCTTTAATTATTTAAAGTGATGCAAGCTTTATAGCAATGCAAATCTTTCCTCTACACAACAGATCTACATCTATAAAGAAACTATAAAGTTTTACCGATGTTGAACACTGAGAGGCCTGGGATTGGACCGGACCCGCGAAAGTCCGTCCCGATCATCACATGCGTAGAGACTGAAAGAATTATGTTATGTTTGAGAGAAAGTAATTATAATTATGACGAATGTCGTTAGGTGCTAATGTATACGTTCATGGGTCTACTGAATGTCTGTCTGCCTCGACGTTCGTGCCCTGCACTTGCTTGGTTTTCGATTGACCTTTAGAAGTTTGGAAATTGAGGTACGATTATTACCATTGCATTTAGAATACGAGTTCAGTGTTTGGACTTAACCCTGGGTAGCAGGAAAATTGTCCCCGGTTTATTATTCTTGTATCTGTATCTCATGAAAATCTACGCCATCTTCAAAACAGTCCGCATTGGTTGATCTATAGAACATTTAAAACAGCAGTAGGTATTTTTACACAATTGCACAACTTAGGCCCTACATGCGCTTCTCGATCAGCTCGCCTTGCCTTGCATCTGTGCACTTCTTCCCGACAAGTCGCAGACAACGCACACACATTTGTTCCAAAAGTTGTTAGCTCCAAATGGGAATGTGAAACCTTCCAGCGTGATGTTAGACTTTGAGAAGGCTAGCTATCATCAACGTCGTCTATGAAGTCTTCACAGAGAGTGAAGTGAAAGGCAGCCTTGGCTGGTCATACACCACAACCGAAAAGAAAGAGATAATTATGCAGATTCTAGCGCACGTCTGCTGTCTGTTGTGCGAAAGTAGGCCTACAACGGACGCACAACAAATCAACATTTGACTAGTCTACTAAGGAGAACAGCCAGTGGCCGGCTGACTGACCAGATGGGACTGGCTGGCTGACGGACCACTGGGCCAGAGGCTTAGAGAGGTAACTGGACAAAGGAGAAAGACAGGTAAGCAGAGGATTAACAAGCGGGGGGCAGAGGTTGCACCGGCCCCCCCAGTTTCAAAACGGGGGGGAGGCAAAGACCCCCACCCTTAGTTTTAGTGCTCAGTGCCCCCCCCCCCATGTGCCTCCTCAAATCGGTTCTCTTTATGTTTATCCAATGCATTTTTAAGATTAATTTTGTTAAGATACTTTGTGCCCCCATTTTTCAAATTTCTGGGGGAGGCAAAATTCAAAAAGTGGGAGGGCAAAAAAAATTTTGGTGCTTCGCGCAATATTTTTTTAGTTATGCCCCCCCCCCTTTTCAAAACCTTGTTACACCTCTGTAGGTAAGGGATGTGAATCAGACAGACAGACAGAAAAAGAAGCAGCGGACGAGAGATAGAAGCGCGGCCGGTGCCAGAAAGAGAGGTGAGATACGGTGATACAGTCTACAGTTGCAGAGTTAGCTTAATCTTATAGAGTATAGTAAGACATTTTAGCAGACGGTCTACTTTGCTTGGCCTGAGGTAAGCGATCGCCTCAGAGTCGTTGGAAGTGGCCGAGTATAGGCTCTCTGACTCTTATAATCAAAGTATAATTAGAATTGTGTAACTGCTGAAATTGTGTTTAGTCATTTCAAAGAGATATGTTGATATTATCAAATCGTTGCATTTGTAGTTATTTTGTACTTATTTATAGAAAAGGGTCTCATCAAATGTGACCCCGCTCTAGCCGGGGTGCTTTCCCTATCGAGCCACCTGAAAATCATGCAGGGCAGGGGCAAAAACTCCCTAGGCTAGAACCTGGACTCACTAGCCATGAGTCCCCTCTTGACCATGGGGCGCGGATGCCATCGGCCTACTGGCATATGGACCTCTGCCTGCAGTCGACCCAAGATAGGCTGGACCCCGGAAATCTAGGTCAGGGTGGGAGTTCGTCACAGAATATAATGAATCTGTAATTAGGGAAACGATCGTATATAGTGTTTCCCCCTCTACGGACATCATTGAGTAGTAAATTCAGCCCATAATCCATACGGACCGTTGGAGAGGTGCTCATCTTCTTTTCCTAGGCCCTTGAGCCTGCAACGGACGAAGGTCCTGGACACGGGGCCAGTGATATCGTAGGACTTGCCGTTTACTTCCCAGCTTATTGCTTGGTAACAAAGTTCGCAAACAACTTGCCCAGGGTCGTTACACGGAGTCGAACTCGCAACCGCATGCTACGCGAGCAAGCTCATTACCGATAGGCCATCGTGTAGCACGCTTGAATAGTACACATTTTTGAAAATAATTATTTTGATAATAATTGTAGTTATTCTGCTTTTTCATGTAAAAAATATTATTGTAATTATACAGATCTTTGACATGGGAAAATAATAAATGTAATTCTAGGCTACTGATTTTACGTATGTAAAAAATATACTTAAAAATATAATTATACTTCTTTTTCTTTAGCACATGTTATGTATGAATAAACAAGAAACTTGCTCGCCAAAAAGTATTGGTGAAAGTATTGGTATTGGTATTGCAATACTTTTAAGAAAAAGTATTGCTATTGCAATACTTTTTTTGATGAAGTATTGGTATTGGTATCGCAATACTTGTATCCAGTATTGTTAACAGCCCTGGTTTTTAGAAAGCAAATAGAATAACACAGCAACAGATTGCTTATACATTATTTATTAATTCTATGTGACATTTGTCTGCTACCTTTGCGATATAATCATAATTGACACTTTTAACATACATTAACCTCTTATACGTTCATTGGCGGGGGGATATTCATGGGGGGATTGACTAGGGGACAATTGACGGGTGGGGAATGTTCTAGAATTTAACCCTGATTCTAAAAGTACCGGTTGACAAGGCATTCCCCGACGTGTCTCAAATGAGGTCACATATGTATGTTGCAAAACACTTCCTAAAACATCTCCCATCGCTTCAGCAAACCACTTGGTGAGAGGAGCGCGACATTTGCGGACTATATAACTTAATTATTCATCGCGCATCTATTATTTTAAGAGCGAGCACTAGAGAACAAGCAAAGAGACATTTATAAGCCAACTTCACCTTCCGGTGTACCGTCGTTTCCGAGAATTATAGCAGCTTGTTATCTTCACCTGCAGATCTACAGAACCTACAATAAGACTGCCTCGCATCGCAGCATTCAACGAATTCAATAAGGAAATGCTTTAAGGCTTCCAATTGATTATTTGATTATATATTTATTTATTTATTTATTTATTTATTTATCTATCTATTTATTTATTATCCATTATACAAAAACATTATATTTATGTATTTTATATATATATATATACAGGCAAACTACATTTGGACGACAGTTTTTCATGACACCGACTTCGACAGATCATAAATGAAACTGAAACACAAGTTAGGACACAGATAGCGAAACATCTGCCCTGGAACACAATGGGGCATTGTGTGCGCAGAGAGAGGCATTAAATTAGCTGTGCGAGCTTCTTTTGATGTCCAGAGCTGTCGATCCTTCCTTGATACTATTAAGTGGAGAAGAGACTGGCTTGAATTTCCGTTCGCTCATAGGCACATCCTGATGACCATGTGTCTGAGGCTGCAGCGCGCCGAGTCCTTCACTCTACGATGAAGGGTGAACTAGTTTCGCAGGATCATTTGACTACCGGTATTAGGTAACGCCGTGCGTGCTAGATGTGTTAATTGGCCACTTCATCTGAAATGACGTCCCACTTGAACTCCGCTCTTTACTTTTGGTCCAACAAATGTTCAGATTGAATGAATGATTGAATGAATGAATGAATGAACGAAGATCACCTGGACAAGGAATCAAGATTTTATTTCATTGATTAAACTGTCGGTTTAATCAATGACATCCAACATCGATTCTAAATTATGAAATCCACACGATTCTTTATGTGACATTAAATTTTATTCAGTAGATAAAGCCTAGGTAAGTCTCTCAGTCCGTGCTAAATATCAACTCAGCCAACATGCAACTCAGGGCTACAGATATGTTGATTTTTTGGTCATTTGATTTTTTGATTTTTTCCAAAAAACAAAAAAAAATGGCAAATTTTTGCAGTTTGGTTTTTTAAAATTTATTTTTTTAAATTTACCAATATTACTATTTATATAACTAAATGTGTGTTATTAAGTCGGAAATCAAGCTAAATTAATTGTATAAACAAGTTGGAGCTCTTTTTCATGCTGTGTTTGATGTTTTTTATAACAAAACTGTTGTGACAAGATCCAAAGGAAAACTAAAAACCAATAAATAAATAAAACCGAAGAACCAAAAAAACTAAAAAACCAACTTTTGATTTTTTAGAAATCTTGGCTTTTTGTACCTCTGATGCAACTGCGTATAGCTCTTCAGCGCGGGGCATAATTTCATGCTGAGATAAAAGAAATTCTTCCGCATATTGACTTGTTTTTAATTCCTTTCGTGCGTGACTGCTGAAACTGGATTTGTGTAGTAAATCACGTAGTACCGACAACTGTTATCACAGAGGTCGACTCCCTATCGATGGATTGCTCTAAACACACAGATTACTTCGATTGTGCTTCGTCCTATCAGCAACAAAGCAACAATTCGCGTTGATCGAAAATCTAAATAGGTGTCAGTTGCATTGAAGCCTAACTGTGCAGACTGATTTTTTCCTCAGAATGCGCAGCCGTCCACTGGTAAACATCGCTGCATGCAACGCAGTATTAAAAATAGCTAGGCCCACGTGTTTATGTCCCAAATGTACGCCTATGCCACGGACACGTGTGTGCATGCGTGCTAGGATCAGTTCCATCTTATAATCTGGTAGAATATAAATAGGTTAATAAAGTTTTATTTTGCCTCTAAATCTGACACCGACAACGTGCTAACTGGGACTCACAGATATATGGTTTTTGGGTGTTTTCGAAGGATGGTTGAGTGGAGAACTGCAAAGATTATTTAAATCATATGTCCAAAACGCAAAACAACCTCTGACAACTCTCAATGTGTTGTCGACAATCTGCAGAAAAAGACTTGTAGGTCTAGGTCATAAAATGTTGGTTAGGCCCACGAGTGAGCGCACCAGAAAATGATCGCAGGAACTTCTTCGTTGATGACCAAGCGGTCGACCGGGGTCACTGAATGTATATCTGAATGTTCTATAGATAGAAGATTGAACGCTTCTGTCACTGCATAAATCGTTGCACATATATACCCTAATGGAATTCCAACAGAGGGACTGACGACGACAACAGGCGATGCCTTCTAACAAATCACCAATATCGTTTTGCGGAAAAATGTAAATCTACATTCAATATTTAAAGAGGCAATGCCGATATGTTTAATGTTGCTCGGTGAGAATTGCAGATTTATGACATATTCCAAATCAACAGAGTATCTCGATTTCTTTATATAGCACCAGTGCTCATAGTGCTTTGCGTAGATTTACCCAAAGCAGCCACATGAGGGTTTTGTGACATTGATCCCTAGCACCTCTGTGCTAGAGAGTGTTCCCATATCGTTCGCCTCCCGATGATTTCTTGTTTCAAAGATTAACAAAAAGTCCCTATAAATTCATTCGTTCATTACAGAGATTTATATAGCGCCCCTTCAAGGCTACTACTCAGGAGCGCTCCCGACTCCAGCACGTTTAAAAAGAATTAACAGTTTTAAGGCAAGTATAAAATAAGTCTGAGTGGACCCTTGGCGACAATCGCAACGCCAACTGGAGCATGTTCCAGAGCAAGGGGCCAACCACTGAGAAGGCGCGATTCTGTTTGGTAGTTGTAAGGGCAAATGGGACAATGAGCAGGCCTCGCTCAGTAGAGCGTAGAGAGCGGCGACCCAGTACACTCAAAGTAGAGTAACAGAGATCGCGAAGATAGGCAGAGGCGAGACCTAGCAAGGACCGCAATACCAAAGAGATGATACGGTACGAGATTCGCTGTTGGAGGGGAAGCCAGTGGAGCACATCCAGCATATAGCCGGATACATGGCCAAATTTAGGAATGCGTCCAACAAGACGTGCAGCAGAACGCAGGACCCGCTCCAGGAACCGCAAACGCCCAGCTGGAAGGCCTGCATAGAGTGAACAACAGTAATCCAGTCGGGCAGTAATGAAGGCGTGAACAAGGGTAGCTTTGGCGTCTGGAGTTAGCGAGCGGGAAACAGTTCGAAGCTGACGCAACTGTTAGTATGAATCAAGGCAAAGACGGGGAATATGAGAGGCAAAGGGTGAGCTCTTGGTCCAACATGACTCCAAGGTCCCGGACAACTGAGGAAAATGCAAAGAGGGGGAAATCAGCAGTAATGGCAGTTAAATCAAGCTTCATAAGCTGCTGGCGAGTGCCCAGCCAGATAAAATGAGTTTTTTGGGGATTGAGTCGCAGGCGGTTTGACGCCATCCAATATGGCGTGGTCCTGTTAAAGTGAAGAGCGGCGGTGAAGTATCTCGCCCTACTATCAAGGATCAACTGATTTGAAAACAAGCAAACTTGAGGCCTCATACAGTCACTATAGAAAAAGTCAAATTTTATTCACGTGCTTAATACATTATAGTAGCTGCCATAAACAGTTACATCGTTTCTTGAGCAAATCCATCTAATTGGCAGCTGTCGAATGCGTCTAATTACGTGGTCTTATTCAGTTCTTATATAATTAAAATGCTAAAAGGTGAACTTCTCAAGCTTAACCTAGGTGTTACCATACTGGGCCCAAATATTGTGAACGTGCATCTCTTGTGATTATCCAAACGAGGTTTTCGGTCTCCGCTTGCGATCATAACATAATAATTATAGGCCTATAGAGCTAGACATAATTTATTACAGCACTTGCACGTATGTTTTACATTATAATATTAGTCTATCATAGTGACTTTTTAGAAAACAGTCTTGTCGAATGTTATTGGAAGGCGTCGCGCGGTTATCCTTATCCATTCAATCTGTAGTTCTACTAAAATCCTGATCAAACGTTTAAAAGTAGGACTAGCAACATAGATGAAAATTCAAGTGAGCTGACTGACATAGGTTCAGTGTCTTCCTCTTCAAATGAAATGCTTAGGGGTCGTCTGGTCCTAATATACCGTTGATTACACTGTTGAAGCGCCAAAATCAATCGTAACCATGGAGATAAAATAACCTATACACCTACCTGATTGGCGCCGCGTCTTTTATGATGTAGATTGCACACATGGACGAAACATAGTCCCACAATTATTGTCTTACAGTCTTACAGGTGCTCTGAACAAACGTGTTTCGTGCATACTTAAGGTTACATTTCTATAGCTTTAGGCCAGAGGTTCTCAACCTTTTCCATCAATTTATAATGAATCATCAACACATTCCTACGCGTATAATTCATACTGTCCAATATCGTCGCACCTTCTGAAATGACTATGGGATACACCTTGGAAATGTTTGACCAACGTATTACAACATTTCAAGCGTTACACGTGAAATTCAGAATGATGGAACTGCACACAATGCCGAACAGTTACAATGACATGCACTGTATCCATACATACGCGACAGTACTATACGAAAACCAATATTTCAACGATAGGTGGAAACATTACTTAGCACTCAGACCCCAAACAGTTGATCTGCGAAGTTATGTGGGGTCATTACAAGACGCCAGTTGCACCCCGAAACAAAACCTATTCAGTAAGTATGCATATACGTACATATATGGTCAGTAAGCAATTTAATTATTAAATTAATATCAAATTGTAACTATTATATATCGTTATAGACCCTACTGACATGAATTCGAGTAAGCCTTCAATGGAACACTTTGTTCTAATCGCCGGCATAATATTAAGGGTCGGCGGGTCGCCAAAACCCCAAAATGTAGCTTTGCCTAGGGTCGACAAATGTCAAAAGCCAGGTCTGATAACAACTCAATAATTTCTAATGAGTCATCAACGCATTCCTACATGCATCATTCATACTTTCCCTTTTTGTCGCACCCTATGAAATGACTATGGGGTACCCAGTGTCCGATTTGTCGCGCGGGCATCAGAGGGTTGGACCTAGAGCTCTACGCCGACCTAGAACTTTCGGCCGCGGCGCGTCGGTCATTTTTGGTCCGCGGCGGCCATCGCGCCGCCGACCCAAAAAATTCGGCGGCGGCAGCGCGGCGTGATCGGCGCAGTGTTTTATAAGTTTTAGCAAACCTGCTTCAGAAGTTGTTCGGCAAGGTAACTTACGTTATAATGATATGCATATTCTACATTATTTTTTTATGCTGTCTGATCTCAAACTTTATTCAAGAGAAAAATTAATTCTCAGAGACTCAGAACAGACGTTTAGGAATAAAATGTAAGAAGTAATAATTTTTTCCCTTATCAAAGCACACCGAGCAGTAAAACGTGATCAGAATTCACCACCTTTCCAGATTTATTGGTCAATAACCCGAATGACTTCCACATGGAACCTTTTCCATCATTCTTAATTATTATGTACTATTCGTTCAACCTAAGCAGTCCATTCACAATAGTAGTAGTCGTTGTAGCAATGGAAGTAGTAGCAGCAAAAGCAGCAGTAGTTGTAGTAACAGAAATAGTAGTCGGAGACTATAACACCTTACGGTACGAGCAGCGGCAACAACAGCAGGACAATGAATAACATTCATTCTTATCCATCGCCACTGAATGGCTTGGGTCTCCTAGGTTCTCATCGCGATGATGAAGATGGAATGTCTTTTTTTATTATGTTGCCTTAGCCTATTGCGGTATGTCAACTTGTGTTTCAATGAAGCGCATTTTATAGTGCATATCTCACAAGGTCTTTTTCTCTACGCAAGCCAAAATAAGGAAGAGAAGAAAAGGAGTAGTCCCTCAAACGAGATTGAAGTATGAAATGTTACCGACTTCATTATCTGAGCCTCATCATACGAGGGTGGATGGCCCCCGCTGATTTGAATCCCAAAACACTCGATAGACAGTATAGTTATTAGGCATACACTATCGAGCGTATGATGCATATTAAAATGTCATTTGAATCTACACTTAATATTACATTAGGCTTAGGAATGCACAATGAGAAAGAAAAAATTTCTCCAATTATTAGGGCCCTAATACAAACAATTATTAACGTAATGTAAGTATATTGGTACTTACACATTTCCATAAACTTGTTTGTCATCCGCCAAAATGATATGTGAATAGGCTTACTTGAAATAATCCAGTCAGTCGAATACACGGCGAAGACGGTGCTATAGTAGCAAGTAAGCGAAATTAGTGTTGTCGTGGGATAATCAGTAATTGCCCTAACACTGGCGGCTATGGCAGATTTCCTATGTAGGATTATTGAGGATTCGATGTCGATGGTTGGGCAGCAGTGCAGTTGCCATTTCCCACTGCCACCCAAGGCAGAGTGGATCATTATTTGTCCATGTGCAGCAGCAGCCGCTAATTGAATACCTAACAGCCTGTCCTCTGCAGAATCCTATGAAATGTATCTGCTTAAACTGCGTATGAAGAAAACCAGACTTTTGTGGGCCTAGGCGCAAGTGACCTGTGACCATAGTCTTTCCGGACAGCAGGAACATCGACTTGTGTGAAAACGCATTGCGGCTGCGCACAGACCACGGCATAAATTATCTAGGGGTCAGTGACTGAACTTTACTAATGGAACTGTGAGTTGATATCTATAATGGAATAATGAATGGAAAATATGAAAGAGGAAGACCACATAGACAATGGCAGATGACTTTGAAGAATGGGGTGGAACAAGTCTCCACAAGTTTAATGGCGGTGTGGAGAGAAGTGGCTAGAAAGGTATCCGACACAGGTGTACGGGCGATGAGTTCATGGTTGTTGATCGATTGAACATATGCCAAGTTCACGAAGAACTTGTCTGCCACGGACAGACGGTTTATGTGGCCAAATATATAAATACACGAATGTATATATGTATGTATATATAATTATGTACATATATGTGTGTATATCGAGGTGGATGTGCATATCGTGCATAATGTGTGTGTGTGCGTGCGTGCGTGTGTGTGTTTGTGAGTGTGAACACATCAGCGTGGGTTCGGCGGCGCGCCGACAAATTGGCGGCGGCGACGCGCCGAGTCCGAGAAATCGGCGGCGGTGGCGCCAACGAAATGTCGGCGTCGGCGGCGCGGCGCGGCCGGCGCGAAGCTCTAGTTGGACCCCAGCTTCTACAACAAAGGCATTGACACAGTGCTGAATTGATTTCATTCCCATGGCAGAAAATCTCATCAGCCGACCCACCTGCTTCATGGGTGTCTGCTCCTCTGGTTGGGAACCCCTGCTTTAGGCATACGCAAAATTCCCACATGAACCAATAAAAATAATTACAAAAGACTATTCAACTTAAATCATTGAAATGATATTCATATATCTAGGTAGGTATTGTGAAACTCTAGAATGTCAGCAACAACTCTTAAAACTGCCAGCGAAAGATTGCTCTGTGCAAATGTTCATATGCAGCTGGAAAGCCTTCTGAGCCGCCCACTCCTCCGACTCAACGTCTTCGTATTTCACAGTAGAATAATTATAGTGTAACGCCGAACCTAACAATCCTAGACTTTGCCGCTTGCTTCGTTTTCTGTGGGGTTGTTGACGCAGGGTTCATCGGTGACGACAAGTCCGATCTTTTTCCCGATTCTTCTGAAAATGCTGCGAGCCTCCTCCTGCATCAAATCGAAGCACATGGCCAACAGAGCGAGACCGAAGATCAAGTAGAGCGAGCAGAGGATCAGCTTCTCCTGCGACGACGAAGGGTCGAGACTCGTTCCGGGCACAAAGTCACCAAAGCCGATCGTCGATAGCGTGATGAAACAGAAGTATGATCCGATGAGGAAGCCCCACTCCTCCCACAGACCGAACATGATGGCGCCGAGGAAGATGTAGCCGCAGATGAGCAGCAGACTGACGTAGATGGGAACGTGAACCATTTGGTTGTCGTCCGTGAAGAGAGCGTTGCGTATCCCTCGTCTCCACTGCACAACGATCTTACGCGGTCGTTGCAGTCTCTCCTGGACCCTGACCACCGCCGATCCACCACCGCCACCACCTGTTCCGTTCTTTTCACTCGTCTCAGCATCCAGTTCCAGCTTGCCGTGGTTCGGTCGGTTGCTGCTGCTGGCGCTGCTCGTGCTGCTGCTCAGTCCTGGCTTGGGATGCATGGATGCTGAGCGCTGCTGCTTGACAACGGTAGTCTTCAGCTTGTCTTCGATGGATTGGCGTCGCCGACAGAAGACACAGCACAGACCGCAGAAGATGTTCTTGTAGAGGAAGCGAAAGACTGTCGCCATGAATCCACCCATGTGAGTTATGGAAAGCAGCGTCAGAGGAATGCCGACGAGAGCATAGAGCATCGTCGCTATGCGGCCGAAAGCCGTCTTCGGCGCAATGTGACCATAGCCTGTCAACAGACAACTCAGATATTCAGACAAGCAAATTCTGCCTCTACGCGCACATATACACATATAATTATTAAATTATACATATTATTAATATATATGCATATATATATATATAACTGGTACAGGGTATATATCAAAAATGATCATTTACCATAGAAAGTAGGTTAAAGATCACGGAATGCTTCCACATAAAAATAGGACTGCGGCAAAGGTTGATTTGATTTTGACCTGAAAACCTATTGGAAGAATTAATATCCTTGAACACTAACACATATAATTATGCACCGAGGCAGGAATAAATGAAATGGAGGACTGGTCAATAATTTCCTATTTGCTGACGATTTTGGCCTCCTCACCAGAAGCGGGACTCAACTATACAGGATAATATCCTGCATATTATTATGACATTGACACAGATTGACGAAGCAAGTATAGATGGTGTATAAGCAAGTATACTACGATGACGTACTATGTGATCAGCGCGGAGAAAACAATGGCTATTGATATGACCAGAAGAACAGTAATTGTGATCGTTATTTCCATATTTCTAAAGTGCCACTTGAAAGCCAAGCGTAGGCATCAGCTTGTTCACGAGCGCTGCCAGCTTATTAACGAGCGCTTATTCACGAGCACTAACATCCAACGAGAAGTTATTGAGCAAGTAGAATAATTCGTCTCTCTAGAAAAAGTATCTAGGAGGGGAATAAACAAATACGGCAGCAACGGAAGATATATACAGGCAGAGAAGAATTTGACGCACTTCACAAGCATTTTGAATAATGAAGAGGATTATGGAGAAGCGGAGAATTAACTAGGAAAACAAAGATAAAAATATATGTGACGATGATACAACCGATTGTCTTATAGGAGGGAGGGTCTAAATTTTGGACAATGTGAAAAAAGGATGAGAAAAGATTTCTTTCACCAGAAATGAGTTGTCTCCGGAAGATCGCAAGGATTTTAATACTTCAGAAAATAACACAGGATGACATTAGACAAGCATCAGCCATCCATACAACGCCGCTAGACACAGTAGTTGGATAAACGAGGTCTCCGATGGTTAGGTCATGTAGGAAAATGCTAGTTGAGAGAATTTCACACAATATACTACATGCAAGATTCGAAATAAAAAGAAACGCAGATAGACCAATTCTACGCTGCATGGATTAGCGAGAACTGGACTGACACAAATGGAAGCAGTGGACTCGATAAATATACGAGGACAGTGGAGGTCATTTCTTCTTACCCATCACCAACAAATCGCTGGCGTCAGAAATTGGTGGCGACGATGACGATGACGACGACTACGACGACGATGACGATGACGATTACGACGACGACGACGACGATGATGATGATGATATAATTGTACGTATTTATGTGTGTGCGCCTGTGTACATGCTGTATTACACGTCCGATTATGAGACCGTATAAATGAGATCTGGTCTTTGACTCGGAGTGAGCACTACAGTCCCTTCGAATGGTCGCTGCTCTACAGTCCCTTCGAATGGTCGCTGCAGTGTATGGACTTTTAACCTTAGGCATCAATAGAGTAGCGTTGTTTTCGTTATGATTATCAATTAGATCAACTAATTCTCTGTCTGATCTGACTGACGCTCGATCATCGTTGACCACTGTATGCCAACTAGAAGGCCTATAGCTTATAATATAAAAGAAATCATAGGCAAATGAGTGGACCCTAGTTGATTTAATTCACACACATTAGCGACACGTACACACTCAAACCCACGCTTATATATACACGTGTATATATATATATCAAAGAAATCAAAGATTGATAAATGCTGGTGTATATTTATATATATATATGATGTATACAATGTACGACTTGTATGATGCATGCGAGAAACATAATTATAATTGGCACGATGCTATTATTATGAATAGAATTATCTTTTCGCTGTTGGATCATTATTTCTATTGGGCATATACCTATGTAAATCATGGTTAATTTATCACCCGCGACAACAAGTAATTTATTATGCATGCTAGCTACTGAATCATACCATCACCAAAAGTTGTTTTCCGATTAACTGTTTTAAAATTTTAAACGTCAAATACATGACTAATACTTCATCAAAGTTATCGATATACTCAGTTATTATGGGCTAAAATCGGCAGAGTTTATTGAATGTTCTTTCCCATTATTTGTTGCACCTTTTTTACTATAATTATGTATAATTGTATATGTTTATTGTGAAGGGGCGCTATATGTAAAGTCTTCTTGAGTGATCGATCGATCGATCGTTTGATTGATTGACTGACTAACTGATTGATTGATGTTTTGATATAATTTATTATTGCGACAGCCGACATTAATTGTTCAGCCGACCTTACCGTCGTCCTCATATTTTACCAAGGCTGTTCGGGTCGTGAGTAGGCCTGATCCAACTTGATGGTCAGTGGTCAGCCTAGTGGTCATTGCATTTGCCAGTAAGCTCAGATAAGCATTGTGCTTACATCTTGACGATGTTTATTTATTACCAGAAGCGCAAAAACATCTAGGAATCGATTTCGTTAAGACCATGCAGTAAATAAGACGCCCATCCTGAAGCTGATTTTGTGTGACGCTGTAAAATTGTTTTCCTTTTGACAAGGCATCCTAGATAATCTAAAATGCAATGTCAATAGAAAACCAATTTTATATCATAACCTATTACGTTACATTTGCCTATTATAACATAGCCTATGGCTATAACGTCACTCATATAGCGCGACTTTATATAGCGCCATATCTACAGAACACTAAAATAGTTATTAGCATCAGGGCTCACGCTCCGATATGCTGAATAACTGGCTAGGCCTGTGCCAGGCTTTCTGTATGTATTATATATATAAACTATTAATTATATGTTATACTAGCACCTATGAAAAACGAGTATATACATTATTATACATATATATAATAATGTGTATATATTGTGTGCGTGTGCGTGCGTGCGTGTGTGTGTGTGTGTGTGTGTGTGTGTGTTTGTGTGTGTGCGTCGGAGGGAGTTAGAGACGGATACAGAGGGGCGAACGGCCGGATGGATGGGGAAGGCTGCGAAAGGAACGTGTAACATGAGATAGGCAGTGAGTTCTTTGGTGCATGTGATACGTATGCCTATACATAGTTCAGTCTGTTTTCAACGAACAATCAACCGACTGTTGACAAAATATACTACTCGTTACTATCAAAGAGACCGTGAATTAACAACTTTAAAAGCCTTGGCGTCTGAAAGGCGCAATTTCTCTGACAACTATTAGGCCTATGTCTACCATAATATTAGGATTCGAGTTTAAAGACGAATCTTTGCCAACGACGTCTGTTGTTCAATCAACATTTAATCATTATGCTGCAACAATAGTATTACTTTACAATAATTAAATTGCAGTGGGCTTTAAATGGATCGCATCATCCAGTTGTTCCGGTGGAAAAATAACAAAATTTCTTGGACGGACGGCCATTTGGGCAACTAACAATGTACTAATACGAGTTATCCAAATTAATTTAACTCAAGCACACGCGAATTGAGTGATATAACAAATAAAAGGAAAACTCCACGATGCAGCTTAACTATGCACGCTTGGCAAATTAGACTGAAAAATAGTAGACGAGTCATTTGTCCATTCGCAGAAAGCACGTAGAGACGCAATTTTCACATAATGCCTGCATGCCAGCTCTGGCACAACGTTGCCCTAATGTCAGACTGCGACTGCATTGCCACTACACGCGAAGATTGATGGTCTCATTGTATTTGTTTTCGAGCAGGAACGAGGTGAGCCGCTGTCGGCTGATATCGGCATAGATCTGTGTACCTGAGAGCAGTATGGGCGCTGGCAGCCGATGAACGGGTCGTGCCTATGTACATCGCTGGAGCTATTGTTGGTGCTGCCAGTCCCACGGCGGAGTCCCCAGCCACTGTATCCTCCGCGATATTGTCGTTGGTTGTCAACATTTATTTGTCTTGCGTTGGTCTGCAGCCTGTGACGAATTCAACCTGGATGGTTTGGGACAGCACTTGCCGATCACTGCGGCCAGTGACCCGAGGGTCACGTGACCCGGTGCTCCCGTCCTAAAATAGATGGCTGTTTTAACGCAGAGTGAGGCGCTCATACGGCGCCTGAGCCCAAATGATCGTCGATCGATTTCAAAGAATGAAACTACATAACAAAGGTCGTAAAGGCAACAATTACAGGACGCTGGTATGAGCGTGTGGACGAGTGACGACAGCGATCGAAAATATCAAATTAACCGAGGGATCTTTGTCGCTGGCAGACGATCACGCAGGCAGGCCTACTCACAGCAGCAGCAGCAGCAGCAGCAGCAGCAGCAGACGGGATCGACTGATTTGCGTTTCACCAGATATGCAAAGGACCATTACACGCCTATTCACTCAGGTCCTTATCGTTGCGTTAGAGCAAGTCGATCGATCGATTTGTCACAACTCGATCACAGTTCACCTACAGAGACTAAGTACGAACTCAGAACGAATAGTTCAATTTCATCTCGTGGTATAAATGTTTTCAACAACATAATTTTCTTACAATCATTTTGAAAATCAAAATCTTATAAATAAAGAGAGCTATTGTCTCGAAACCGTCGCCGTTGACTCGGGGAACACATGGGACACAAAGTCGAGGGATTGGTGAGTCCCGCGGCTACCCTCTTCCTCCTCTCCATGGCCAAAAACCTGTCTCACTCCGGGCAAGGCCGGCCGGTTGCCCCAGCTAGTATTTAAATAAAGTTGTGTCTTTTACGCTTAAATATCAACATGATCAAGTTATTCGTATAATCTAGTTGCCTTCCCAACCATCAGAATCAGGCTATAGAGTAATGAATAACACACTGAAGACTCTGGAGCGCAGAGCCAAGGACCAGAGTTCGATGCCCATATCACTTAAAGTTGACTAGTTCTTATTTCGCTAGGCGGTGTCATGGGTTAAATTTGATATATAACGTGATGGGCGCCTTGCGTGGTTGCCGACAGCTAAATTTGACTCCAGTAATAACTTGTCAACATCATTTGTTCATACTGCATCAAATGTACCTGTAATCATACTGAGTTGTTGTCTGTTTGAAAATAACTAAAATTTAAAAAGATCAGCCACATAACAAAGATCAAATATAAATGTATATAGCTGAGACAGGTCGCAATCGTAATCGCGTAATGTTGAGATGTTTTCTTCCATAAACACTAGGCTGTCGTTGAACTGGCTTACTCACAGACACTCAATCGGAACCACTACCATAGACAGATCAGGTTAGGCTTTTTAAGTTTTCAGATTCAATGGTCATATAGGTATACAAAGTCAAAGAGCTACCGTGTAGTGTGTTTGGAATTGGAGCTGCGAGACAGGCAATTTAGAGGAATGGAAGAATTAGGATAAATTAAGTGCGAGAAACATGAGTGAAATAATCGGAGAAACTACAGTTTGGGTCGAAAAATCACACCTTAGTATTTTGAAAATTTTTAAGAATTGGCAGTGAATGTAAGAATGGGTGCAGAATCCAGGTTGCGGAATATATTATAATAAGGATCAGGACTTTTCTTCATCTGGTCAAGCAGGTCCATACGCAAATAAGTAAGTAAATACGTAAGTAAGTAAGTACGCTAGTGGATGAGGGAATAGTCATGTCACGCGCATTGGTCCACTCCTTTGATGCATACCATCTTCCCATTGATTTTAGATATATCACTTTCAACTCTCTTTCTAGCCATGTTAAGACAAACCTGTTCAGATTCTATATACAGTCATGCTCAAATAGCGCTTTGAGAGGTTCCTAGTGTTTACCTTATATAGGTATAGACACGTGCAACTATACGTGCTCACTGCATAGGTTAGTCAGTAAGTAACTAAGTAACTTTTACTTGCCGGCTTTCAGATGAGAAAGGCAATCCTTCCACCAGAACGAAGTGAAGATCTTTGTTGCGGAATTCGGGTGGACGTTGGCTGAAGAATGTTTGGCTGGAGAGATGATACTTTGTGATGTGGTTTTAAAAAATGGCATTTGAATAACGGACAACTGTCCGTTTCTCTTTAAGAAAATTTTGTTGTGAAGGTACTATGGGACGCGCAACGTGTGGGTGGAAAGAGCTGCACCTGATATGAAAGGTACACGTGCAGCTTAGAATTAAGAGAAGAAAGATCATCGACAAATGCCGGTGAGGCAATTAAAGGTGCAGTTTACGTTGATTGGTGCAACTGTAGAGGCTGTGAGCAGAGAAACAAATGATGCCTGTTGCAAGCGAATTTTACTAGATACATGTAGAGTTGCATGAGTGAACTTAACAAGACAATATGGATCAATGAACGTAGATACAGTAGTCAAATCAAAAGAGCCGCAGATGAAAGTAAGAAGATGTGATGAGCATACTTGTAGATGATGCCAAGAACGCATTTAACCAGATATACATCAAGATAGATGGAGTTCCATTCGAACAACGATGAGTACTAAATTGCTGATGTATTAGTGTATAGATCTACATGCCTTCTTAATTAACCAGCTCTAAAGTATGAGCCGACCTCAAAGGATTGTTAGTTTGGCTCCATTTAATTTTCGATCAGATGGCACGCTACCTCTCCTTCTTTCAAAGAGCACCATCATCTGCCATGCAATCATCTACGCAGACCCTGATAAGCAGCGACTGTGCTGCAGCTGTTGTCAGGAATTGCCTACGACCTGCTGGCTGCCAGATCTATCGAGTAAATGATCTACAAATCAACAGCATCAACCTACGCTACGTCGCATGGGGTCCGGAAGAGTCCGTGGCAGCTTTAAAGCGCCATTCGTTAATCCAGCAGCAGCCGACATGAAACGGAACATTTCTCCGGCTTTGTTGTCCTCCCGTCACCAGTTTTTACGGACGCACAGAGGAGAATTCGGCAGATAATTAATCCTTGCCGATTTCCGGGATAGTTATCTGCTGCGATCTGAACGCCGTTATCCGCGGACCATTTGACGAAGATAGACTCAATTGATTAGTTCCTACAATCGATGCCACTGTGCTGGATAGAGTTGGTTGACCGAAGATCAAATATCAGAGATTTCGTTACCTGGAAAGTCGATGAAAGTGCATGCCAAAGTGCTGTCGCGCTTCCAATCGCCTCCGACCTCAATATGGTTTTGTAGGTGTTAATTTCGCCAAGCATTCTAGTGACAGAGTTAATTCCGCCACTGTTCGCACTCTTACAGTGCCATACCCAAGTCTGCATGAAGGAGGAGGGCAACGTTAATGATCTTCATTCTCATGCAATGTCGTTGGACTAAAACTACGACGACTACTACTACCACCACCACCACCACCACAAACCACTACTACTGCTATTAGCAGTGACATACAGATTTCTGGGGAATGCTAGCTTACCTCTTATTGATTCAGGCAATTATCACTATATAAACCTTCCATGTTCATTGTGCAGCAAACCAAATGCATTTTAAGCTCGCTGCTAGGTTTCATCCATAAATGGCAACGTGATAGATTAGATTGTGTGCTAAAATTACCAGAATGTTACTTTAACAAGCAGTGAATCACTCTAGCGATTGAGCTGAACCTATGCAACACATACATATCTTCATCTGACAACGTATGCTGCATCAGGATGATGAACAACAGCCAGTGTCTTCTCGTATGTGGCGGCAAAAATGCAGCTATAGACATGAGCGCATATTAATCGTGAAGCTGGGTTCATCTTTAGCATTCTCTTGAAACAGATGCGGTGGCCCCTTTAGCGAGAACGGAAAAGTTGCAAGTGTCGAGCACTCTCCAATCTTGCTGTCTCTATCTGTTCATTGATGACTACATATAGTATTTAAAAGCAACGCCAATTTGATTTATGGATAAGAGGAAATCATTATGTGTGTTCGTCTCGTCGAAAGTCTGCAGATTTAAGTTTACGACTTTATTTGTGTAGGCCTAGGCTGTTTTGTCTCTTGCTTAATCAGTTTGTCTTCGGAATTCCGTATCTGTTATATTGGTCTCTTCAATCAATCTTATAACTGTATGTGTAGGCCTATACTCACTCGAAATCGTTCTGTTTCAATGTTTTCACCATCTTGGACCCCAAACAGACCTGGTGTTATTTTTCGGCGGTTGCATACTGAAAGTAGTTTAAAATAGGTTCCAGACTGCATGCCAATAAAATGATACGGCACTTAGAATGTCTTATATGCATCGTCTTCCTTTGCATGTGTGTCTTATTTATTCATTCATTCATTCATTTCGATAATTTATATAGCGCCTCTTCAAGGGAAACTACTTAGAGGTGCTCCCAGCCCTGCCACGGCCAAAAAGAATGACTTTAGCAGCCTACAAAGAGTAGGTAGATCATTGAAAGAGCGAAGGCGGAGGGCAACCCCATTCCAGATGGACGGACGAACCACTGAGAAAGCTCGACGCAGCATTAGCGACGAGCGGGCCCTGGACACCAGAAGCTCGCCTTTAGCACAAGAGCGCAGAGCTCTACGCGAAAGGAGTTCAGACACCGGACGACACAGTTCAGTCAAGTAGGATGGCGCACAACCAGAGAGACACCGCCAAACTAGTGTCGCAATGCGGAAAGTGATGCGCTGTTGAACCGGTAGCCAGTGAAGGACATCGCGCATATAAGCTGAAACCGGTGAAAATTTAGGTATATGTCCAATAAGCCTGGCCGCAGAGCGAAGAACGCGATCTAAACGCACCACTACGGCACATGGAAGACCAGCCAGAACAGCGCTGCAGTGATCAATTCTGCCGGTTACAAAGGCATGAACGAGGACTACTGAAGCCTCAAAGGTAAGAGAGCAAATAACTGCACGAAGCTGACGCAGCTGATAGTAGCAGTTACGAGTAACCTGGTTTACATGTTGCGAGAGACTAAGCTCCTGATCAAGCAATACACCCAGATCATGCACAACAGATGAAAAAGTAATGGGAGGATAGGTCTCAGCCAATATCTGCATATCCAGCTCATCCAGGTGTCTGCGACTGCCAATCCATATAAATTCTGTTTTGGAGAGATTTATGTTATTTATGTTCTGTTTATCTATCTCTGTTTTATTTATGACATCACGAACTGACGCCTTAATTACCATCATGAGATAATGGAGATTCAGAGACATTAAAAAGGGTTACGGCTGCAGTATTGCTGTCGCTATTGATGTCACACGATGCCTTATAGGCCTAGGCCTTAAGGACTAGGCCTATAAGGCATTCCTTAACAACAGCAGAATCTATGTTTAGTCACGATCTGCTGCTTAACAGACGCATTGCTAAAGAAATGCGTACGGTAGATGTATGCCAACCTTTTAAAGCTACTACACAGTTTCATCGACATTCGATCCGATCAACGCACGTTAAAGATCTTCCTTTGCGCCCAAATAATGTGAAGCTGTGTTCAGGCTTTCCATTGCGTTAAGTGTCACAGGGGCCCGCTCTCTAACCGTCATAGAGCAATCAGGTGAAGAGATCGGTGCGACCCATAAGGTAGCTATATTGGTTACGGAATAATCGATGGTTGTCATTTGAAACATGTCTTTAAGTCAATCATGACGTAGTCTCGAAAGTTGAGCTCTTTTCCTGCAATCAACAGCGGTTTGGGTTTGAGTCTCTGCTGGCAATCGAGACTTGTGGAAGATGTTTACTTCTTATTGTGTTTCGGTGGAAGATCGGATTGCTAGCAGTCAAACACTGGGTGACACTTTTCCAGCTGTAGTGCCAACATATAGATCAACATGTGAGCATCATCTTAATCCTTTTTCGATGCCTTTGGTAAATAGTCGGAGTGTAACCTTTCTCACACAATGACCATGATCGTAACTTATCGATGGTGGCCGAATCATCCATGCCACTGCTGCCAGTTACAAGTCAGGATATATAGTCTATGTCTATGAATGTAAAGCAAAAATGCTAGGAATATCTGCATATTATACCTATGGGTTGGAGTGAAATTATTGGGAAGGTACATTTGGGAGTCATGTAGAAGCTCAAAGACAATTGCTTCTTCATGCTAGCAAAAGGATGCATTATGGGTAACCTTGGTCCAATTTGCGCCGAAAGAACGCTGTTGTTCGTCTTCTTCCAACCTCGTACATGATACGCCATTTGTGTCTCAGTTGAAGTACAGTCTTGCTCAACTTTAGTATGACAATGCAACTGCATTGTGACCGGGGAGGGGGTTGCGCCGCAACATCCCAACATGCAACGCGAATCAAACGACCACCTTCTGCCTCAGGCGCTACTTCCGGAACAGGCGACCATTCTGCCCTCTGTAGACAGACAGATAAATGCCTCGGCCAGAATAGATTGACTGACCGAGGTTGATTCTTGCCGCGCCATTATGCCATCGTCGTCTACTTGATTTAAAGAGAAGGCGACGATTTCTGTTAATTATATCAATCGCCTCGTCTTCGTCGTCGTCGCCCTCCTCCTCCTCCTCCTCCTTCTTCTTCTTCTTCTTTTCCTCCTCCATTGCTTTTGCTGCTTCATCCATCAGGCGACCATACGTGATGACTGCTGCTGCAGTGCCCTGAGGTTGAACGACCGTCTGAATCGAGGTCCAGCCATTCGTCAATTCATTGCTTTTTGTTCGAG